>BGPR01017614.1:15058-32212 GCA_013235015.1 Araneus ventricosus | reverse complement strand
TTCATAGAGCCAAGCGTCATTAGTTATAACGTGACAAAATGTGTGCCTCAAAAGAAAATCCCGCCAAATGTGAGATGCGATATGGAGTGATAAGATTTCTTTGGGCCAAAAACTGTCAAGCAGTCGGATATCGTGAATTAGTATAACAGCAGGCCAATCATTATGAGAGCAATACGTAACTGAACGAAGCAATTTCCTATGACACTCTCACTCGCCGACTGGAAGCTTACTGAATCACAGATTGCTCGTGCATTCGATTGAGGGCGCTCCGAACCGTACTTCCAGCGCCATACCCAAACGGCGGTTAGTTTCCGAATTGCCCTCGTATTTTTGCAGGCAAAAATAGGGAATGATATTTTAATTAATATATATTTACCTTGAATTACTATGCATTTAACTCTAAATATATTTCATTATAGTTCTGAAGAAAGATTACAATTTTCAGAATAATCATAGTTATGAGCCTGATGGTACTAGACGATTTGTGCCTGTCTAAGACGGGCTATTAGCCCGCAAACCATATCTCAGAACTGATTGTCACAAATTTACTAACTAAAGATGTAATACTAAATCTCATACACAATGGAAGAAGGCTTAAGAAATAAAATGAAAAACAGGATTGATGAATCAATTGGCTCTAACTTTCGTTTTGTTAATAACTTGACTTTTAACGTTTACTTTCGTTTCATCCGAGCAAAAATAATGAAAAATCGACTAACAGAAATAATTTCATTACCAAATCTCTACTAATAACACAGGAGAAGGTGTGTTGGCGCTCTATAAAGCAGATCGCTGGGCCTATAGCTACGAGATTTGGAGAATGGGAATGTGTATCTCGGAGCTCTTTTGTCGAAATTTTAATTAATTAAAAATTAAACAAAATTTTGACGTATTTCTCCATAACTTATGAAAATATTACAGCACAAAAATAATTTTTTCGCCATCTGAAAGTACAAGAATTTTCAATGATATCAATTAAGTTGCTCTACAATTGTTTCTCTAATTTTAATAAATTAAAAAATATATTTTTGGCATAATTTACAGTAATAAACGCAAATCAAACCGTTTTCATTGTTTAAAAAATATTTATTTTTGTGTTTCTCTTTCATTGTTGAAAGTTGAGGTAGTATTCTTATACAATTATCTGATTTTCTCGTTCAATAATAACGCAGACAAAAGGGGCGGGGTTATTTTAAGCTCCTTTCAGCGTCACAGACATCTCAAGGCTTTTCTATTATGGATAAATCAGTAGTGTAACAGTACAAATGTACTCGTACATTCTGTATTTAAATGTAGTTCAAATGTCAGGAGGAATATTTAAAATCAATAATTATCAAACGAAAGAAGACAGAATGATGACATTTTCACAGAAATGATGGAAGCTTTTTCTCAGGACCTGAACAAAATTTGAATTTATTGATAACTACTATTAAAGCATTCAAAAGTAATTCTCCGAACTTCCGAGATTTCAAGAAAAGAAGGAACATTTATTTTCATTTAAACTTCCAGAAGATTCGCTTATGCAGGAGATACATAATTATATCTTTCTTTTATAAATTTAGGTGCTATTTTTTTATTATTTTTGTATAGTATGAATCCAATAAATACAGATTAAATAAATAAAAGTTGCACTTATTTTTGTAAAACGACACGATATAAATTTGTAACATGATGCCGGATATAAGTTTCTCCTTCATATGCGCTCCTCCTGAAAGGTTAACTTCTGTCAGACATTTTTTAACAATTTTAAAATTAGACTGATAACGATTGCAATAATATACAATATCGATATAAATACAGAAATAATGAACGAAACAAAATACTGAAGTAAGACTACTGCTTCATCTTTAAAAATAATATAGTTTACATTTTGAACCACTAGATAAGTGGCTCCTACATAAGCCTTTTATTTTTTTATTAGTCTTTTTATTTTTGATTACCATATTGTTACAAAGCTATAAAATCGTTTCCTTGAGATGCTAATCTTGGCGGCAAACTCGGCGACTTGGCGGCAAAGTCGGTGACTTTGACGACAAAGGGAATTTTCTAGAAGGACTTCAAACTTTCCACCTATTTCTACTGGTTTCATAATCTTTCTAGAGATTACGTCACTTCCAACGTAATGAAGTCACTTCCTGTTGAAAAGTATAAAGGCAAGCTCTCAAGCCAAGAAGAGTTCAGTTGGATTTTGATCAGCAAGCAAGCTGGTGAGCTAGTAAGAGCGCTGTATTGAGATTTAATGATAATCTCTGTTGTGAATTCTTACTAGTGCTGCTTAATACTTGTGCTACGTTTCTTTTCCAAGAATATTTGGAAAATAAAGAGCTTTATTTTTTTAAGTCCTGCATATTGGATTGCATTCACGTACACCCACAAGACAATTTTGTCACAATATGCTGTCAGATCCCCAACCAACCATTCCTTCGCTCAAAGAAATTTTTATTCATAATGTTAAGGGCTTAGGCTAGCCTTGTAACCAAATGACTGGATGAAGCTTAATATTATTTGCAGGGTTTATTTTTGATTTTACATTTTATTACTGTTTTTATAATTGTATTATTTCCATACCTTTCAAATCAAAAGAGCTTGGAAATAATTTCACAATAACTCATGATGAAAAGCTGTCAATTATTCTCATCAAGATAATCAACTATTCAAGGGAAAACCCTTGAATAGGAAAGGAAGATACTTGAGTTGTCCCATGGAGCTAAATCTTATGGAATTGGATTCAAATGAAGACAAATATAATATGTCTTGAGCTGTGTCGTGCTGACAGCAATGTTTGTTATTAATAAACGCATAGCACGAGAATGCTCTTTCCACAAGCTCAAAGCGCGCGAAAAGTATTAAATATTTTATTGCCCAATGAATTCTTGGTAATCATCATCCACTGCTACAGCGTAGGCTTTGCATGACTTTCATTTCTTCACACGAATTTGGGGGGGGGGATTCTATATGTATATTTTTTTTCATTTTAATCTCTGATGTTTTCTGGTTTCTGCCATTACCAACATCACATTTGCGTACCACGTACTGGTCCAAGCGTATCCTAAAGGTTAAGCATATCGTATAGCAACGGATTCGGAAAACCTCCGCGCTTTTGCGCAAGCGCCGGGCAGAGTTATTTTCATCAAAATAGGGGGAAAGTGAAGAAATGGACGGGTGATGTTTACATTTTACTGATCGTGATCTAACAAAGGATTCCGGAAATGTGCTCATATGACTCATTGCCTAACACCCCTTTCCGGTGTAAAATCGTCCAAAAGTGGTAGTCTCGGAATCTGTTATAAATGTTTGTGCTGTTGATAGTTCAGAGACCTCGGTAGCCTCATGGCAAGGTGTCGGCCTAGGAGACGGAGGGTTCCAGGCTCAAAACCCGACTCCATTGAAGATCCGTCGTATATTGGGTCTGTTGCACTTTAAATTATACGTAGGGAGTCAAGCTTTCTCCCGCTGGTGTGGTACGGAAGTTTGGAGAGGAAGTGCCAGCTCAGGTGTCGGCCTCTTCATTTGACCGGGGTTCAAAATTACGAGGTTCGTCCCAAATTAGTTCTCGTGCTTGAAAGCGGGACGTTAATATAACTAAACTGCTGATAGTGAGATGCATTTCTTATTGGCATTAAGTGAAGTAGCTGCATTTAAAGGCTGAACGTGCCGTCTTCCATGCAGTAGCACAGCTGTTTGAAGTGTGTTGATAAAACACACTTTTAGCAGTATTCAGCATTATTTCTTATGTTAGGAATGCTACGAATTGCTGACTTTTAAATCTGCTGTTGATTTATGAATTACCCTGTATTTTCAAAGGTGAAACATTTTAAGAATGTTGATGAAATTCAGGCAAAAATCATAAAAATAATACTGAACGGGTGCAAGAACACGTAAAGAAAAAAGAAGCGTGATACAGCATTTATAAAATATATCCCTGCATACCAAAAAATTACTTAAATACTTTTAGCAATAAAAATAAAGTCGTTTAAAGAAGTTCATTTAAGAAAAGTTCAATGGCCAAACCCTAAACTTTCATATCTTTCCCTTCTTACAGAATTTGTTAAAACCCCTTAAAAGAGTCGCATTCTCTATCCCGTTTCTTTTCATTTTTAAATAAAATTAATTCGGTACGTTAATTTCCCTTCCGTATAAATATACCTCGCTACATAAAACAGTGTCTGAGATATATCTGCAATAGATCGAAATGCCTCCTATTGCTATTCAAAAGTAAAAATTTAAGCGCAGGCAGTAGAGCTATAACCCTTTTTTATACCCCGAATGCACGATTTATGTTGTAAGTCAGTCCGCGGTTCAGACTTAACTGACTGAATGGTCAAAATGGGAGCGCATAATATTAAACAATAAAAGAAAATTTACGACCTGAGAAGAAGACGGCTGGGAAACAACCTCCGAAATCGTAAACATCCGAACTTTCCTCTTTTCCATTTCTGCATGGAGATCTATGGCTGCGGTGCCATTCTCCCTTTCTTCCCTGTCTACTTAAGGGTAAACTTGGAAACTTTTCCTTAAAGTCCATTGTCGTAAATACCAGGGAATCATATATGTTCGGTAGGAAGAATAAAAAAATTGTGGCTATATATTTTTTGAATTATATTTATGTTGAATGTTTTATGTATTTTGAGTGATGTTTACAAAGAGCGACATTTACACCGAAGAGCCAGAAAAACTGGTACACCAGTCTAATATCGTGTAGGGTCCCCACAAGCACGCAGAAGTGCTGCAACACGACGTGGCATAGTCTCGAATAATGTCTGAAGGCATCCTGGAGGTTTTTCACGCCATGAATCCTGCAGGGCAGTCAACAAATCCATAGGAGTGCGAGGTGGTGGAGATCTCTTCTCAACAGCATGTAGCAAGCCATCCCGGATATCTTCAATAATGTTCATCTCTGGGGATTTAGGTGGCTAATGGAAGTGTCTGAAGTCAGAAGAGTGTTCCTGGAGCCACTTGGTAGCAACTCTCAACGCGTGGGGTGTCGTATTGTCCTGCTGGAATTGTCTACGCTCTCTGAATTGTCTATGCCAATTATGCATAAAGCTATATACCAATTAAACATAAAGTAAGAGAAAATTCATTAATATGATAAGGCTGGTTTTAAAATATTTTAAATAGGCTCTAACAAGCTTGACAAGTAATTTCTTATACTGTTGTGCTTTCTAGAGTCACAGACAATCGCTTAAAAGTCTTTTACACTTACCTTCCTTTAAGACTTTCCATGAAAGTTAATATTGAGTTGATGCAAATTTTCATTGAATATTTTTTTCAAATATTGAAAGCAAATTTCATTTACCAATAATAAAATTTAATCAATACTAAGTATATGATCCTTTCACCGATTATTACTTTCTCGTATACGAAGTACACAAAGAGAAAGTTTTGTAATCGTCAAAAAATTTGAACTCAAGATTTTGACGAATCTCCACGTTTTAGGCCTCCCTGATTCCGAAAAACACAATTTTGGAATTATGTCTGTCTGTGTGTCTGTGAACACGATAACTCGAAAACTATTAGAGCTATAGAGATGAAATTTGGTATATGGTCTTTAAACATAATTTGTAGGTTTCTATCAAATTTTGGACAAAATCCGTCCACGGGAAGTCTGTCTGTCCGCGGTCACGTGAACACTATAACTCAAAAACTTGAATAGCTAGATGAATAAAATTTGGTACACAGTTTTATCATCATGAATGTAGGTCCGTATAAAATTTAGGGCCAAATCCGTCAAACAGTTGACTGTCTGTCTGTCTGTCTGTATAATCGCATAATTGTAAAAACTATATCTCCTAAACCCTTTGGCTTAGATAAATAAAAACTGGTATGACGTTTGCTAATATTATTTAAAGATCTGTGCTCAAATTTCGTTTCAATCCATTGAAAAAAAGATGTTCAAATTGCGTATTTGGTTCAAAATGCACATTGCGACTGTATGTTGACGAGCGTTTCGCTTATTTTACTCAAGTTAGTATAGTTGGCTTTTGAGCTTGGCGGTCTACGAAGTATTGCAGCTTCGGAAATTATGGCAACCCCCTGAACCCGAAACTTCGTCTGACATTCTTCAGATGGAAGGTATGGTGAATTCTTGCAAGATATCTGTAGTAAGACTTCGATCTCAAAAACTTTAAATAAAGTTGTGGTACCTCAGCGCGCGTAAAAATTGAGAACTTACGCAATTTTTTGATTGTTATCATTTTCCTTTTACACATAATCATAAAAATGGGCGCAGGTCATTTTAAAATTATAATGACTCAGAGTTTAGGAATCAAACGGGACAAATAGTATACGGGACGCATGGCAACCCTAGTTAGAGGGAAAATGACACCTTTTTGGGAAGTATACGAGAATGTTTAGGGGAGACCACTCCCTCTGGTTTTTCTCCCTATTCTAAATCTTCGTTGACTATGATCCAAACCTGATCGAAACTCTGAGCTCTCTGAAGATGATGAATTTTTAATCCGCCCAAAGACGTGAAAACATGAAAGTAATTTAATAGCTATTTAAATAAATCCAGTAGAAGGATGCAAAAGTTCGCACTCTTACATCCTTGAGTAAGATGGACAAACAAAAATATTCTAGTCATGTGAAAGTCTGCACCGAGTGACCAAAGACGTGTTTTGTCTAACATTATTTTAATGGAACACTTTGCCCATTCTGCTGGCTAATTCAAGTAGCATACAGTCGATTTAACGCTTTGAACGGCAAAAATATTTCAGGTGAATGCTTTGAAAATGACCCCTCTGTAGCTAAATGGTGAACGCAAATTGGTCGAAGGAATCAAACTCACGGAATGTTCGAAAACCGGCATAGTAAGTTTTCTGTTTCCCTCGACCTATTGTTCCGAATAACAACAGGGATTAATCTTCCCCACTACCCGTACGATTTTGAAGCTCAGATAACAACAGGGGTAGAACCAACAATAGAAGAGAGATGGAAGAATATTATATGGGCCCATTTATACTTGCCCCTTGTGTAGGTTTGCAACATTCCATTACACTTTAAGTTCACTAATTGCAGTGAAACAACCAATTATTTAATTCAATAATAAAGTTTTTGTTCACCATCACCAAGCGAGCCTGACGTTATTCCAATACATCAAAAGTGTATTCCCCCAAACGTGACCACCCAAATAATGCCAGTGAAAACCACAAAACGACCTTGAGAAGCAGCTGACCCACTTCACTTCTTATGTGCGAGGGGAAAAGCACTAGCGATTTCTACGTCTGAGTCGGTTTTCGGGTGAAAAAAAAAACAGTGAGCAATTTTCTGCGTCGGAGCCGGTTTTAGAGTAACTATCAAAGAACGACTCAGAATAGTTTTCGGAATAGTCATCGGAGAGCGACTTTCTACGTTCCAGCCGGTTGATGGGTTAATTTACTCAATTGTGGAAAGTGCTTCTCCAAATCAATAGCCTGGTTTCCAGGTAAAAATTCACGATTAAGGTATAAAACTTTAGACATGAAAGTTATTTTGTAGCTATTTAAATAAATGACAGTAGTAGGATGCAAGAGTTCGCACTTACATCCTTGAGTAAGATGGAGAGACAAAAATATTCTAGTCATGTGAAAGTCTGCGCCGAGTGACTAAAGACGTATTTTGTGTAGCATTATTTTAATGGTACACTTTGCCCATTCTGTTGGCTTATTCAGGAAGTTTCTGGTTGATAGTCGCTTTAAATTCTCTCAATTGTGTAAAGTGCTTCTCCGAATGAATAGCCCGGTTTTCAGGGAAAAATTCACGATAAATAAATGTCTTCCAGTTCCACGAAATGTATAGTATAGCATTCTTCAGATGTAAACTGGCATTTGTATTGGTTGAAGAGACATTTCCGTTCTTTAAACCACGATGTTCTATGTTTAACATTATGATACACAATCCTTTTTCATTATCTGTTTCTATCCGTTTTAAAAATGGAACCATTCCTCACTGTCATCTCATGTAACAGTCATACATCAAACTTTCTAACCAATCCAAGTTCAAGTAAGCGTCTCAGCACTGTTTATTCACGATAAATGATTTCTTTGCAGACCCACCAAATGCATAGTATAAAAGTCTTCAGATTTTACCGGATTTTGCGCTGGTTGATGGGAAATTTGCCGTCGTTAACACCTTCAGTCGGAATTAAGAAATAATGAAGTAAGGCATTTTTCCTTCGGTGTATTGTGTACTACTGTAAAGGGTATCTCATAAATAAAATTTCAAGCCTGTAGGAGAACAATTAAAGAAAAATTTTTCTACGTCCGGTATCCGGACAATACCGAATATTTCAACTGAATAAAGACGAACAATCACACAAATTTCAATGTAAAATGGTTGATAAAGGGAAATAAAATATTTCACAAGCATTTTAAGCGGTGAGAAAAGGATAAAATGCAAAAAATTGCTTGAAAGACAAAATTCACCACCGATTTCCATTTTGAGAATAACGAAGATTTTCTGGAGTTGTTTTGGAATAACTAAATAAATAAAGCGATTACACCTCCGAAAACGAAACATTTTTGCAAATATTATAATCATATGATAGTCGATAATCAAATAAAAACCAGAATGTTGTTCGATCGATTATTGAATTAATAGGAGCAGTTCAAATTTGATGTCCGGTATACCGGACACCAGGTCTGATGCTTCCTATGCTTAACATTATGATACAGAATCTTTCATTCATCACCTGTAACTATTCACTTTAAAAATGAACCCATTTCTTGCCATAAACTCATGCAATAGTGACGCAAGCTTATCCCCTAGCCGTGCCAAATCCCCGTAATCGACTTAGCATTTGTTGCAGGTTCGACTTAGCACTGGTTGCAGGTTCGACTTAGCACTGGCTGCAGGTTCGACTTAGCACTGGCTGCAGGTTCGACTTAGCACTGGTTACAGGCTAGTTTCAAAATTGGAGAATAAGGTACTTTAGAACTGTTCTTTTCCTATCACTTTGAATTAGTGCCAATATCTCTTTGTCACCAGCATTTCTAAAACGAGGTACGATGAAAATCGCGGCAGAAGGTATTGCCAACGCCTTCTCACCATGTATTAGTTAAAGTACTCTTTTAATACTTTCCCCTAAATAAAACATAAAAATGAAAACGAACTTAGAGCATTGGCAGATGATAGGACATCAACCATATATTTTTCTAAGGTACTTTTTTTATTATAGTGCCCCTCAAGGGGCTTTAGGGTTAATGGGAATACCCAATGGACGATAATGGGAAAACTCAAGTGGGCGATATTGGGAGCAACCGAACCCTCAAACACGTTATCCCTTTTTGCAATCGTATCGCAAATCATTAAATAAATTACACCAAAAGGTAGGTAATTGTAGTCATTATCATTTATTTTCTTTTAGTTTAACTTGTTTACCATCCGAATTTGGAAGCAACATCAGGGTTATTTTAGCCAGACCTCTTAATTTTGATCCATGTCAAAATCTATTAGTTTTTGAAATAGTTGTTATTTTTGTCTTTCATGCTAATAATTCGGACAAATTCACGACATGAGCACGATAAATAAGTCAGTAATCTCATGGAATAGAACAAAGTTACATTTCATTCCTTTCTCCCTTGCATGATTAGAGCTTCAAATCCACTTGCTGAAAATTCCTTCAAAATCAATTCTCTAATGCATATATCATATTTCTCAGATCTTTGGTGATCTTATATTGCATCTTAATGTTATATCAAGAAAAAATGTCACCCAAAATTGCAGTGTATAATTATTTATTTCGTGTTTTTATAAATCATCTAAAAAAGTGCCTTTAAGAGAACTTGTACGAAATTTATGAGATTGAAAAAAAAACTATCAGTTTCTCTCTTTGTCAATTATATGACAAAAATTACCCTTTATCAGAACAGTTTAAACGAAAATGTAAAAATTGTTTTTAAAGACAATTCAAACATTCATTATTTGCATAAGAAACATTGACACACACCTTCGTTTCACTGGGAATGCCACGAATGCATTAACGACCATTCGAGCAGAAACTTTGCATTTGTGCCTTTGCATGAGCAATCTCCTGCAAAAAAGAGAAACTTTCTATCACCATTCCCTTTCCCTTGCATAATTAAGGCTCCCAATCCACTTCTCGCAAGCGCCCGGCAAGTAAGCATCAAATGATCCCGTTTGATCTGCGAAACAATAAAGAAAACGGCGTCGCTACGTGACGCAGAAAACGAACGAAACCCGCGCAACCGGAGTGCAAAATAAGAGCATTTTCTTCAGACATTTAATATCCTGCAAAAGATGTAGAGAAAAATAAATTCGAGTCCCAAAGAGAGAACCCTTCAAAGTTTACCCAAGTCTCTTTTTTTCCTTTACTCTTTGGCACTCTTTTGGGTCCAAGATCGATAGCGGAAGACAGAAAGACAGCAGGAAAGCTAGGCAAGGCCAATTTATACTCCCTTCTGCTTCTTTGCTGGAATTGTATGCATTTAGAAGTCGAGCTCGGAATAAGGAAGCAGAGGTGGGATTTGAAACTGGTGTGGGATTCTCGAGATCTTAGTACCCGCAGAGAATGAGCCCTGTCGTGACACAGATGAAAGAAAGGAATTTGTTTTCATTCCAGGAGTTCTCAGTTCGGGTAATTTTTTATGGCCTATATCGCAGCTTGTCTTTTATGCAGTGGGATTTTCGGTATCCTCAGTTTAAGTTGGGTATTTCAATACCGGATTTTTTTCAGTTAAGTGTGTGTTTAACAGGCACATGATACACTTACGCAGGAAAGAAATTTATAAAAAAAAGAGTTTAATAAATATGATTTCGGCGTTTCTGACAAGATGGAAAATTATTTGTTAAGCAAGAATAAAACATGATGTAATGATAAGCGCCTTAATTTGCTCTTGATTGATCCGACAAGTCTTGCGTTTGATTTGTTATTAAATGTACAAAAAACATCAGTTCGGTTTGTTTGATCAAAATCTGTTGGAGACAGATTACGTAAGCTTGAGACTTAGTCAAATACCGGAGATGTCATCTCAACCACAATCGCAACGTTTGATTTTATATTGAACGTCCAAGAAGCATTCATTTGGTTTGTTAGATCAACGTCGAATTTTTGAAGCTGTTGCAAACGAATAATTTAATTTTGAGGCTTCATCAGAAACGGAGACGGCATCTGACCACAATCGCGAGGTTTTATTTCTTATTGACTGTCCAAGCAACATTCGCTTGGTTCGTTAGGCCAACGTCCAATTTTTGAAGCTGCTGGAGGCGGATTACGTAATTTTGAACCCTCATAAGATTCCTGAGACGACATCTGAACCACAAATGGAATGTGAAGCTGTTGCAGACGAATAACTTAATTTTGAGGCTTCATCATAAACCAGAGACGGAATCTGACCACAATCGCGAGGTTTCATTTCTTATTGAACGTCCAAGAAACATTCGCTTGGTTCGTTAGACCAACGTACAATTTTTGAAGCTGTTGGAGATGTATTACGTAATTTTGAGCCCTATTCATATATCGGAGAAGATATCTCAATCACAACCGGAAAATTTAACTAATTAACGTAATTCTATACCAAACCAATATTATTGAGGACAATGAAAGATACAACATGCACCAGACGCATACAGAGTGTCCACACTTATCGTGGTCTAGTGGCTAATTTCTAAACCGTTAAAGATAGACATATAGTTCCAATTGGAAAAATGCTTTAAATGAAGGAAATAATTATAATATATGTGTTTTCAGTGAATAAGTATATTCCTGAAAAAGTTATGAATTCTAATTTTTATACGGTTCCCCGGTCATATCAGTCGTATTTAGGAAAATATTTTTCACACACTAACATTTTAAACAAAAAAAGTTCTACTCCTCTGCGAATAAAACTAACTAAGTAATGGAGATTTGAATTTCATAATTTTAAACCAATCAGCAACGTCGACGAGTAAATGTTATGCACTGATTGGTGGATCGACTTCGGGGCGGCTATTGAAATGGTGTAAAGTGGTCTAAGTCAGCGATGTTCAAAGCTCAATAACTCGATCAGTTTAGTCGCAGAAGAGTGACACATTTTTGCTTAAAATATTAGTGTGTGAAAAATATTTCACTAAATATGACTGATAGCACAGGGGGGCAGTATAAAAAATTAGAATTCGTAATTTTTTCTGAAATATATTTATAGATTCAAATAATAGAAATATAAATCAAAAGGTGAAAAAAGAAACATAAGATTTAAACAAAAAACGATGACAATACACCTTTTTGCGTGCTCTACGCAAAAGCATCAAGTGATTGCATCAACAAAAAATTACAACTATTAGTATTTAAAACACATAAAATCGAATTTAGAATGTAAAAGAGATTATTCAAAATGGAAGGAATGAACAAGAACCCGAAAATTTAAATACTAGACACTCCATTTTTACTTTTTTTCCCACGATTTTGATTTGGAGTGGCGACTAGGGCTGGGCGATGACCAGATTTTGATATCGCGATATATCGTCTAAGATAAATCGATATTTCTCGATATATCGAGATTTATTATTTATTTATTTGAATTATTAATCGTCTAGGGGATTACAGCCTTTGTTGCTTCAAATCCCATAACCCCTCTAATTCAAGTTCAAGTAATCGCCTCTAAACACAATGACTAATCAAAATTAATCCAAATGAAAGGAATCTTCAGTTTATATCTTACTTAATTTTAATTTGAAACAATAAATGTATCTTTTGCTTTCTTCTTCAAATAAAAAAAATAATGGTATTAATCTTTCAAAAAAGGAAAAAAAAACACAGTAATGCCTTTAACAATCTAAATTAAGTAGTTTCAAATAATTTCTGAATTCTAAGTCTATAGTCATTAAAAATTAATTAATTACTTAAACGAACTAAACTTTTTACGTTATTTTCAAAGTACGAGCGGATAATCTTAATATAAATAAAAGTCATTGTGGCTATGTACGTGGGTATGTGGCTATGTTCCACATCTCCTCCTGAACCAATGGACTGTTTTCAACCACATTTTGCGCACTTATTATTTAAAACAAGACGAAGATTATTGTCAACTTTTGGAAGTCCAAAAGTTAACTAAACAGTCAGTTAATTAGAAATTAACCGAAAACGTTTTCCGCCGTAACTTCGGAACAAATATCCCGACAAAAATATTTATATACCATCTTAAAGTTCAAAAATTTACATTTTCAATGATAAGAATTTTATATCTGTGACATTTTTCCTTCAATTTTTATTAATTTTTTAAAGTGTAATAATTGTTAATTGCGTGCAGACGATTTTGAAATAACGCAAATTTATAGCTATTTCGTTGCTAATCAACGGTTAGACTTTGAACTAACTTGCCTTTATTTCTGAAATTTTGCTTATTTTTATAAATATGTTTTATATAAGAAGAGAGTTAACCGTCAAATTTTAAAAGCCCCAAATCTTATTAAAATTTCAGTTAATTGGAAATTAAGCAAGGTTTTGGCATTTTCCTTGATACTTTTTGAAAATATGTATTATGTCACAAAAACTATTTTTATACATAATAAAAGTTTAAAAAATTAACTTTTCATGACACAACTTTCATTTCCGTTCAATTCGTTGCCGTCATTTTAATAAATTATGAAAATATAAATTGTGTATAAAATTTACAATTTATAACACTTTTTTTAATTAGTGAAGATCAAGAATACATAAGAAATGTTGCTAGATCACATTCGAAGAATTTTATTTTTTTATTCTTATTTAATCTAACGCTTTTTCTCAATGAAAAAGTTACTATGTAATTGTCCCAAAATATCCGTTAAAAACTTTCTTATACTGCAAGATTTATGAACAAAATTTGAAGTACCTATGCAATAAATACTAATAACTTATGGAGAAAATTAGCTATAGGCAGTTTTTAAAAATCGTCTGGTTCAACTGATTTTCTCATTTTAATTAAAACCATTTCAGACGATAAAATAATTTTGAGTATTGTAATTTTCTAGGCAAAAGTAGTTCCTACATCAAAAATATTAGACATGAACGTATTTTAATCCCGAGCAACGCCGGGCATAACAGCTAATTTAATATAAATATACAACTGGAATTTTAGCGCAGTTGGTAGTATAGATGATCAAAATTAGACGAAATAAAAATAACTGTTCGGAAGGTTTAGAGTAGAAGCCTTAAATATATAATTTAAGTTCAAAACATAACCGGAAGAAAAGGGAATAAAACGTAAAAATGTCTTTCAATGCATTCCAAAATCCAAGGGAAAATTATGTAAATGATAAATAAAAAACAGAAGAGAAAAAAAACCTCTTACGTGTGAAAAATTCATTATTGCTAAAGTACGCCAACCAGAGTTATTATTTAGAATTGTTGGCAAGGGAGATTGGCGTTAAAATAACGATGCATCGAAATGGTATTCTGAACATAGTCAGATTTGTTAGACTTGGCTTCGATGGCATATTTACGGATCCTACTATGGTTTGGATTGACGTCGCTTTTCATTGGCTCTCAGCGCCACGTGACTTCGCTTGCTTCTGAATGATGTCATAGGAGCGTGCTTAGTTTGGATTTCGGTTTTTGTTTTAGCTATTGTATCATGGGAAAACCAAAATTATCTTTTAATTACTATTATTTGGATATTTCTAAAGGGAATGATGAATTCAAGATAAAGATAATTTTAGTTTCTCCGTGATACAATAGGTAAGTCAAAAATCGAAATCCAAACTAAGCTCGCTCCTATGACATCATTCAGAAGCAAACGAAGTCATGTGACGCTGAGAGCCAATGAAAAGCGACCTCAATCCAAATCATAGTAGCATTCGTAAATATGCGCTTCAATGTTAAACAGTTCATTGCATCGAATTGAAATAATCGATAACAGTTATGAGGATAACCTCCATTGAAACCCGTGCGCAGATAGAACAGAAAATTGAAAACTAAATCATAAATTCAATTAGTTTAAATGTATGTGCGAAAACTCCAAGGGAAATTACGCAGGGAAAGAAGAAATAAAGAAAAACATAGAATTAAAAAGAATTTATTATAACAACAAGAAACCAAACATAAATTGCTGTTTGGAAAAGATGGAGTTCAAAGATTTGTCAATCTATTGCTCGAAATTTGGCTTCACATCGGGCGGATTGTTAAGGCTTAGAACTCGATAAGATATCGATATCAGTCAGCTGAGAGTTCAGTAAATATTGCGATGATATTGAATATATCGTTGGGTTTTCTGAGTGAGTGAAATCGGCATGGTTTAGAATGAAGTTCTCATTCAATCAGCTGAACACCCTGAAACGGACTCCGTTACCCAGATGAATGACTACTCGCTTCAAGGCCAAAAGGGTATAAACGCAGAATTATTTATGTGCCCTTTTCTTCTTAATTTAGCATTTTTCATTTTGAATGTTTTATTTGCTTTAATGGTTGTCATACGTTATATTCCTTCCTCATTTTTATGCAGTTCTTCAGATAAATATTATTTTCTTTTCCGCATTTTATTATGATTACCTTGAAAAAGAAGGAACTCGTCTAAATTTCTTTCTGTAACACAGCATTTTTGATTAAATGCATCTTAAATGTTACTGATTTTTTATACATTTCTAAAAAACTGTATTGCAGGCTCTTTTTGATTTCTGTACCTATAATTAAAAATATTTTCTCAAGTTGTAGTTAAACTACGATTACTTTTCATTTTCACTGGTTTATTTAAATACAAAAATTACCAGGTCATGCATCTAATTAAAAAAACTTATTTTTCTTAGAGTAAAAAATTGAATATTTTTTTATTCAATCGATATTTCGATTATTGTAAAATATTGGCATCAAAAATTCGATTTTATTTTCAAATATCGATTATTTTCAATACATCGAAAATCCGCACAGCCGTAGTGTGTATTAAATAGTCAGCCGGAGTTTTGCGATTTTGAAGTATAGTTTCTGAGTATGGCACGTTTTGCTTTTAGCTTCGTAGTATAACGTAGGAAATAATGAATGAATTTTCTACTTCTTCCATTCGACCTATTGGGTCCTCAATTTGGCACAGATCTACAATTTAAGTGTTATGATCATATACTAAATTACATTGCTCGAAACGTTTCCATCGCGTTTACATGGATAGACAGAGTTCCGAATGACGGATTTTGTCCACAATTTATACATTTTTGGTATAAAGGCCAAATAATCAATTTCATTTATATTTTGGGGTAGTTCACTGACAGATGGACGGAGACTTTGTTCCAAAAATAATATTTTTTACCCATGGATTTCTGGAAATTCATCAAAACCTTGGAAATACAACATTCTCTCTTTGCAATATTTTCTCTTGAAAGTGAAAAAGGAAAAAAATCCAGAGAGCTAAACATTACAATCAAAATCATAAAAGCTGCATTTTTTCACAAAGATAATAAAATGTCAGCCTGAAAAATATTTTCTTAAATACATTAATGAAAGACAAAAAGCGGTGAAATATTAATTGTTTGAAATTCTAAACTTCATTAGACAGGGACAAGCTTCAAAAACTCATTCGAAGACAAGAGTTTAACAGGCATGGGAAATCGGTTCTCAAGTCATAAAATGTTGATTTCGCTTTTCATTAATGTAGCAATCCGTTGTATTTCATATAAACATATTAGCTGCTAGTATTATAGGAAATGTTTATTAGGATTCAAGTTCATTGATTTAGAAATGTTGCATTCCAAATCAGCCAATATGTTCCCTCAAGTTTACTTTTAGAAGACTGTTAGGGGGAGTTGGTGTAGATTGATACTCAGGAACATTGATACAGTCCATAAATTTTGATGATTGGATGGCTCAAGAAGTTCATATCCCCTCATATATATCCCACTGTAACCCTTAGCCCAGGGTATATTTTTCGGCCAAGTTTAGTCAAAAGTTAATTTACAAATGAATAAGACCGCTAATCTTCTCGTCTAAGTAAATTTTACTTCAAGTGTGTGTTGTGTAATTTCTTTAACTAGTTACGTTTTTCTACCAGAGAATCTATTGCAAAGGTAGGAAAAATCTGTTATTTTTCTTAACTATATTAAGTTTTGAGGCTGTTTAGCGTTGTTTTAGCGTGACTACTTATTTTAAGTAAAATGGTCTCTTAGGGCAGATTGATAAAATTGACTCCGAAGCACATTGATACGCGTCTTTTGTGTGTATGAATGTGCCTTAACAGCAATTACTTTGCAACATCGTCTTCAGAAATGAAAAAA
>BGPR01017614.1:0-15048 GCA_013235015.1 Araneus ventricosus | reverse complement strand
TATTTCTGAAAAGCGAAGGAGATCTGCTTTAATTACACGTTTGTTTAATAATTAAAGACACAGATTTTATTAAGGATTAAAACGTATTTGTTAACAATATTTAATGTTAATTAGGATTTTAATCTACTCGTTATTTTAACCAAAAAAGGATGCAGCAGAACTTTCAAATTATGAAACTCATTAATTTTAATTGTACTAGCAAAATGCATTTTTTATAAATTTTATTATGTCCGAGTTGTCTTTTCAGAATGTACATAATTTCCAATTAAGTTCTATTTACCAATCGATTTCTTTTTTTCATTATTACAAAACATAATTAATTTATTTGTATAATTCATATTCAGAGTAAAAGGTAAGCACTCACAATATTATGATTTTTGTTAAAGGCATGATCACAGAACTGAAAAACAACAGATGTTTTTAATTTAAAACTCAAAATTAACTAAATACTATTAGTTTGATTCAATTTTAATTAGGCATGTGTAAACAATTTTCTCTATTACCTTGATACTAATAATTTTAATTACATAACAATCGAACCATCTTGGAAACACGAAAGGTATTAGATATTAAGAAAAATATAAATTTAATATCTAACTGGTTTCGCAGAATCAAGACATGGAACTAAGTGCAAAATCAAATATTTGATCAAATTAATTATTTTTCTTGGAACAAATTACAAATTAAAACTCGATGTAGTTTTCTAAATAAGCTGACATCTTTAAAATAATAATTAAATTATAAAACTTGGAAACAGTCTTAAGAGAAAAAATAATATTCAGTGTAATTAAGTTTTTGAATCATAAAGGCAAGTATGATTAACTAATTTTGATGAAATCAACATTCTCAGTTATACAAATCGCAAAACCATGCTAAAGATTTGTAAAAGCGTTTCGTATCTTTGTTTATCAAGATTAGCATTTGATTATATATTTGATAATAATAATTTCAGTTAATTCTTCTGATCCAGCAACGAATCCACTATTCCATTTCAAAGATTTTGAATACATTTTTGCATGATGTATTTTTGGAATTATAAATTCGAAATTCAAATTTTCGGAAACCTCCTATAATTATATTTTTTTGTTTATTGCTACTATGTAATTCCAGTGAAGATACTTTTAGAAATATGATAGTTATAATGATTAAAGCATAAATTAAAAAATCATTAAGCATTCTAATATATTCGCTAGCATGCAAAACAACTTAATGGAGTACCACATTTAGATTTCTCCAGACATAAAATTTGCGAATATGGCCTCAGCTACTAGATAGAAAAATTCGATTTTGGCAGAAAAGTAGAGAAAAAGAAGATTTTAGCTATAAGAAAATATATATAAAAGGGAGCATTTCATTGATAATTACTTTTAAAATAAGATCATGACGATATTGGAATCAGCACGACCAGCGACATTAAGGATCTCCTCTGCAAATCCAGGTTTCTAAGTCGAATATTGAAAAAGAGACATCTCGACATCTACCACAAAGAATGATTGGTAGTCTAGAAGTGGGGCATAATATGACAAGTGTGGAGGAAGAATTTGGTGTGCACACAATTTAGTTTTCTGTGCACTGAGAGTCTTTACGTACCCGTCTCATCGGTGAGAAGGTCTGCAGGTGGTTCTCCAAGAAAAACACCTCCAAAAGATGTTTCTAAGGTGTTTTACAAATAAAAAGAGACCATTACAAGCCCGCGACTAAAATTGTCTGGCAGTTGTATGAGGAAGCTGGACGGCAAGTGTCGTGGCTTACAGGAGCCATACTTCTAGATAGTGGTTACTATGCCTCCATCTTCCTGTAAGACGAACCATTGACGACGACCATCAATGGTGGTGTTTACGTAGGCGTAGAGAGCAATAGAGGCTGGTTGGATCAGTGTTGAAGCCTTATCCTCTTCCTATCTAGTTTTAGTGTGACGAATGACTCTGGATACCAATTTATATGGAAAGAAGAAGGAAAGATTTGGTCCCAATTACTTCAGAAGAGAAACAGTTTCTGCAGCACTTATTTACTCATGTGAGTTAATTTATGCTGATAGAGAGAATGGATTTTATATTTTTGATGGGCGTATATTTACTGACATACACTGATGCTAGCAAATAATCCTTGCGTCTATGTTCAGGTGCCATTTATTGACATACACAGTTGCTAGCAAATAATCCTTGCGTCTATTCTCAGGTGTCATTGCCCCAAATTTAGGTATTATGAACAATAAAGCCATACCACGCCAAACTCATTCTATGGATAAGCTGCTGTAAAGTTTGGATGTCACTCGTACTGATTTACTGGTGTGTGGAATCTATTACATTGTGCATGTGTGTGTGGGTTGCGTTTACAAGAAGCCTTTATTCACATCCAAATCGATCGATGATTACAGAGCAGCTAAAATAAACACCGATAGAAAAATGGTATCTTTGTTCTTCAAGAACAGGTTGATAATTCGACTAAGATTTGTGGAATTGATGTCTAGTAACAATTACAGATATGGAGATCACAAGGATATCGTTTTCGTGCTGTTTCTCGCTGAACGGTTTCTGTCACCATGTTTCTCTAAATAAAGCTCTCTTTCTTTTTGAACTTTAACCCTTTGAGGGTAACCAAAAAGAGAATCCCCCGCCCTGCCTAGGCATCCGGGAAACAATGAATGACCGTCCGCCGCAACAGATAGTCAGGAACTGTGTTCCTGCATAAGAGCCCCCATTACGAGCGGCTCATGCAACAACCCCCCGTTTTACCGGGGTACGACCTATCATCGGAAGTGGTCCCAAAGAGCCACACTACCATTACTGTGCCATCGGATTGACGAGAGCCTGCTTACTTATACAGCAGCCTCTCATCCGCATGTTTGCAGTGTCCCCCCCGATGAGGAACCCTTTGAGGGTAACCAGAAAATTTGGCACCCCGCCCTGCCTTAGCATACAGGAAAACTGAATGACAGTCGTCGCAATAGCTTCCAGTACTAAGGCCAGAGTCCTAATGACCAACACAACCACGGTCTGACCCTCCCCGAAGGAGGTACGTACTATCACTGGTGGAGGATCCAAATCCCCACCACTTCTATACCCCCAGGGGAAGGGAGTTCCTGCTTATTTATCCGGCAGGAACTCATGCGTGTATTCAAACCCTTTGAGGGTAGGTTACTTTCGTGCATCACTCGAATCAGTTGACATAATTTGTGCTCTGTACCGTTTTCTCTAACACCGCGCTTATTTGATTGTAAGCAACTTTATTTTTTTATGGTATAATATGATTAGAGGTTAAATGGATACATGATACACACATTTCTGTCCGAATTAGAGTCGTTATCCTAAACAGGGATTGGATTGTCTTCCTCATAAATCTCAGAACCGGTTTCGTGGTCGATGTATTCAGTCACTTTTCAATCCAGGCCTGATGCATAAGATTCGTCCTCAACTTGTCTTTTCTTGCTTAATTCTAGCAAAATAGTTGACTATTGCTCTGGAGAGATAATGTCCTACCATTTCTTGATAGCCAGGACGGCTTATGGAGAGTGATTCATGCATTTGCTTGCCCGATAAAACAGAACTGAATGCTTTAAGGTCAAAGAGAACTATCAGAACAAGTAGGATAAAAGTTAGTATAAGATTGAAGGATTAACGAGCTTTCTACTTCTGTTACTGTTTATTTGGCTTATCTGCAAGTACCTATTGGCGCACTTTATTCGCTGTACCTCTCCCCAAAAGTTTAAGAAAATCTGTACTTTTCATTCCTACAATAACCCATTTTTATACAATAATTGTATCTGCTATAATGAAGCTATGGAACGAATTCTACGTCCAACAGACTTCCTGAGAATATAAGACCGTTCTTTGCACATTATTGTACATATATCCATATAAAGCCATAGGGGTTGATCATTAGGGAAAATGATGTTGACTCTTTTCTGTAGACTGCAGCACTTCGGCTTCTCATCAAAATTAAATTTAGCAACTAAAGTCGAGATTTAGTTTACAATCAGACTCCTAGATTTAATTAACATTTTTCACTCAGAGAACAAATGGCAGATATTTCATGTCTTAGAATAAATTGTGAAAATCCTTTTCATAGAGACTGCAGATAAATCCAGAATTGAAGATATTCTTATTGGTAAAGTTTTCACTGTCGAAAGTTCAATGCTGTGATGACAATTATGAGGAAGCATTTTCCACTTTTTACGATTACAAAAAGTTGCATTTATTCCTGTTTCGAATTAGCTTTGTCCAACTTATTGTATTTATTTTTCTATGAAATTAAATAAAGTTCAAAATCGTCCATTAGTTTTCGAAAAGGTACGAAAAATTTATGGACTTCAGTCCATAAATTTTTCCTTGCGTTCTGTATTATTGCAATTGTTTTTAATATGCGTATGCATTCCATATATACTGTATTTTATACAGGGTGATTCTCTACCAGTGAGGCAAACTTGCATGCGGTGTAGGGGCACAAAGACGAATTGGAATCACATAGCATTGCAGTGTCCGAAATGCCTTCATCATGATGTAGAGAGCATTAAACGGAAGGTCGCGTTAATAGAGATCCCGCTGGAAGTCAGCATTTGCGAACCGGTTCCAAGCCAGCAGGATGAGTATTGAAACGTTGAATTGGCCGACATACACCTCGGGTATGGAGCAGCGAACTATGACGGAGTCGCCGCTCTGCGCTTGTACGAGGAGAATTTCCGAGAAACACATGTTCCCTCAATTGTTGCGCCTCTGAGTGTGGTTCCAGTGTAGCGGATTCGAATCAAAGGATTCGGACTTTGACCACCATGCTGCTGATATTCGTCGTGTCTACCCCGTCATTATTGTAAACATGCTTGTGGCAACTTAAAGATTTTGCCACCAGCGGAATATATGAAGACGTTCCACCGAGAACTCTTTCTCTCTTTTGCCTTTTA
Source organism: Araneus ventricosus (assembly GCA_013235015.1). Lineage (NCBI taxonomy): Eukaryota > Metazoa > Arthropoda > Arachnida > Araneae > Araneidae > Araneus > Araneus ventricosus. The sequence goes on along the minus strand of BGPR01017614.1, from coordinate 10,151 downwards.
TTTCCAGGTTGCCTTCACCCGGTTCCTTCGGTGATTGATGTTCTCTTCACCCATGTTTTGGAGTCCATGGGCTTACCCTGACATCCTGAAGCGTCATGACATACCGTTTTTAATATTGTTGTTTGTATTAAATAAATTGTTTTATTCATCCAGCAGCGCCTTCTGATGTGTGCGACATATACCACCCCACATGCGCCACACCAGCACAATGGAGCTCCCCCACATTACGCAAATGACGTCCGACAACACTTAAACGTTACATTTGGACAGCATTGGATTTGTCGTGGTGGTCCTGTTCATTAGCTTGCTAGATCACCAGACCTATCGTGCTTGGACTTCTTCTGCTGTCGTCAAATGAAGACATTGGTGTAAGAGACACCCGTTGATTATTCAGCTGAAGATCTCGTCGCTCACATATCTGTAGCTGCCGGGGAGATGCAAGACACGCCAGGAATCTTCTCGAACGTTAGAAATTCTATGCTGCGCCGCTGTGAAGCCTGCGTGTCTGCTTCTGGTTGAAATTTCGAACACCTTCTGTAGCATGTAGATTTTTTCCACGGTAAAACTTGTCATTAAAATTATTTCTGTTATACTAACGTATATCTGCTTCTGTTCTTTTTCTTTCTCCTTTTAACCGTAGCTTGCGTAGAAGGCATTTCGAACCCTGCAGTTCTATGTGTTTCCGAATCGTCTTTGTGCCCCCCTACACCCCTGCAAGTTTTTCGCACTGGTAGCAAATCACCCTGTATATATTCCGCATACATTCCATGTAGGTTTTTATAAATACTACAAATGCGTTGAGATCAAATGCAGAAACATTTGATTCAAATATCATAATATTTATTTAAATTCAGTATTTCAAATACTCGCCTGTTGATTATAATTTTAGCACTCTGTTGCTCGTTATTCAGCCCTAAATGTTGCTTTGAAAATGAAGCTTAATAAGATACAATTGTAAGCAAATTTGTTCGAAACTCCCCCGAAAAATTTATAGGAATGATCATACATCAAGACAAACAACTTTCGCAATCGAACATTAGGTCGAAACACGATTATTTAGTCAGAAACTACGTTGGAAAAGGGAGAACCACCAAACAAGCAGCAGATTCTCCTTCTTGTAAGTTCATTTGACCGGATACGCGTACATCGAGTTTCTCGAACATATTCTTCCAGATCTGTTCGAATATATTCTCTTTTACTCACTAAAGTCAATGCGGTTTATGCATGGGAGGCCCCAGCGCATTGATCTGCTCCATTTCAGCAGTTTTTCCTTGCAACAACCGCTGAAATTTTTTTGAGAACATAAGTTTTTCCTTGCTGCTGTCAAGCCGAAGGATTGGCCATCGCGGGCTTGTGACATCACCTGTATGCTGCTCGGACCTGACTCAACTGGAAAACTTGAATTCTTCTTTTTTAAAGTCATTAGTCAGAGATACGCTAGTGAACTCGCCGGAAGCACTTGTTGCCAGGATTCCTTTCTGCTGACAGGAATAACTCGACATCAAGAGGTCTATTATTGTTCCCCCGGTTAGGTTGGGCGACGTCCCTTTTCCCGTTGGTAACGTGCGGAAAAAGTGACGTCTCCCAACACAACCGGGGGTACCAGAATAGACCCGCAAAACTCGGTTGGCGAGTGAGCCATTCTTTCATTGACCGGTATCAGCTGTGCAACAGTGCCCTCGGACGCCATTCTGAGCAATTATTGTGAGAGCTGGAGTAGCAATTCACATTTGTTTTATCTTCTCCGATATTCAACACCAACAGCTGCAAAATCTGTAGCTTTGCGCAGAAAAATGCAATTATAATATGAAGTCAAAAATGATTTTGCCAATTGTTTTGCAATCGAATATTCTGTATTGGAAAGTATATTCTTTGAATACATTAATCAATATGCCAGCAAATTGACAACTAGGCATATTCTTTTGGAGCCTCATGAAATAATTAGTCTAAAACACACTAGTGGATTTATCGGAAGCATTTATTCCCCGAATTTTTGCTGCTTTTGATAAGATTAAATCTAGATCAGAACTCTGTGAGTGGGTGCAGCATTCGTTCATTCTCCGATCTCAGTTGTATAACAGTGCTCTCGGACGCTACTTCGAACAGATATTCTGAGTGCTGGCATAGTATGTTATGTTGATTTTTTTTGCGGGTCTATTCCGGTACCCCCGGTTGGGTTGGGAGACGTCACTTTCCCCGTTGTTAACGGCCGGGAAATGTGATGTCTCCCAACCCAACCGGGGGTACCGGAATACACACCTTATTTTCTCTGATATCGCCGAATTACAGCTCTTTCTGTGCCCGCTTTTGAATAAATATATTTCGACTCAAGGTTCCATTGCGAAAGCTGTTTGTCTTAACGCACGCGATCATCCTTAGATGTCTGTTGTTGGGTTTTTTCCTGACCATGCTACATTGTGTATTCAAGTAAGTGTATATCCTCTGTAAATAATGCTTTTAAATGATCTGTTTTACCATGGGGTCAACCCCATGGTAAAACATATAAATTGTGTGTATAAAAATGTATATTTGTTGTTTCCGTCTTTTCACATTTTGCTTGACATTTGAAATTTAATTTGCAATTTTATATAATGATTACGACACTAAATTGTGATTTAAAAAATAATAATTGCGTATTTTAAGTTTATGGACAAGCTTGTTTTCACAATATTTAAATTCCGAAACCCTGGTTCCACGATTCAGAACCAGCAAATGCTATTCCATATTATTATATTCAAACAGAAATTAAGCCTTCGAAATCAATTTTCCTTTTTAAAACTGAAGATGTTTTGGTATCTGCATAAAATTTTGAGTATCTTTAAATATTCGATTCTTGTTACCTAAACAAATTTTTTGATAAAACTGATCTCGATATAATATCGAAGGCACTTCTCGTATTTTAACAAGAGTTATTAAAAATGATTTTTGATTGCAAAGGATGTTTCACTGATATTTAATTACGTATTGAAATTTAGAACGGTAAGATAATTATGTTTGTGTTCAAATGCTCTTTCTTTTCCCCTCGGATATGATATTTCCGTTATAACAGTGGGCAAACAGAAGATACTGAAACTATATCAAGTTTCAATTTGATTTTCATATCTTAGAAAATTATATCTTGTTTAAATTGGAAAGGTGCTGCAATTCTGAAGTTTTATATGATAAGCTGTAATGCATAGACTTTATTTAGTAAATGAATAAATATGTAAAATTTGTTCTCGATTTACTTCGGTTCTAATAAATTTGTTACAAACATATATGATTTGTTTCTATCAAACATATATGAAATATTGTGTTTCCTTCACTTTAGAATCTTAACATTTAGGTATGAAATAAAAAATGTTTATTACTATCCAATCATTTACATGGAAGTGCCTTTGTAGGAGGAGCGAGCGTGCTTCAATGTACCTTTATGTGTGTAATTTCTATAATCAGTGTAATTAAGTACATGCATTCAAAGTATGTGGATCATCGAAGTATGTTCATATCATTAGAAATCATTCACATAAATCGTATAAATAAATATGATACTGTACCAAGATTATTTAAGCAAAGGTAAAAACCATGCTATTACTAAACTATATACTATTAATTGAAAGTATAATGTTTCAGTAGTTTTCCCCCCTTTTGCGAGTATTTTACAAAAATAACTGATCATAAGAATTACTAATTAAAAACACTTAATTCTTGTATTTTAATGTATTTGATAATTGAGCCTCGGAACATATGAATTTGGAGCTTGTTGGATAGAGAATATATAGGTAACCTTACATTTCATTTCGCAACCTTTTATCGTTCGAATAAAAAAGGGATTTTAAAAATTGGAGAAATAGCCATTCTAAAGGGGCATTATCTTTATTTTCTATTACATTAATAATGATGAAAGCAATTTCCTGTTTCGTAAACAGAATCCCTATTCGAATAAGATGCTTTGCAATTTCTTTTAACCTTAATCTAAAAGGCAAAACTCACTTATAGAAACTGTCGTTAATTTTAAAAAAATCTTTAATACGTTCCCATTTAAGTATTCAAGATATTTTTGCCTAAGAGGCCAATGTTTGAATTTCATTATCTCAGTGTGAAAGAATTTTCACTTTTTTGAAGTTTCAATAATTTTTTTCCCTTTTAATTTACACCGAGGTAAAAATCGGGCTATTACTAAACTATTTACTATTAACAGAAGTAAAATGATTCAGTAGTTTTTTTCCTCTTTTACGAGTATTTCACAAAAAAAACTGATCATAAGAATTACTGATTAAAATACAAGAATTAAGCTTTTTTAATGTATTAACTTAGACCATATTAGTATAAGACTGGTTCTTGCTTGTCTTTATGTTTGCACTGTCTTATTTCAGCATAACGATGGATTTTATCATTTATTGCTCAAAAATACTTTCACGATCATTTTGTTTGGAAACTAATTTGCAACTAAAATTAAAATCCGAAACCGAAAAAAAAATCCCCTTAATGTATAAGCCTCAAATGGTAGGTAAATTATTTTATAATTACTGCTAAGGCTTCATAAATCATGAATTGTTTAGAAGCATTACAGAAAACAGAAAATATATATTATAGTATACAAAAAATACATGAAGTTAAGAACAAATGGTAATTAACTATCTCGAGAAAACATAAAACATGGACTTTTTCTTTCCTTTCGGGAGAGAAATAGATGATGTTATCGAAAATGGTAAGATGACCATTTATCAAATGCTATAACAAGGGGCCTAAAAAGAGAATCATTTAATGTGTTCTTAATCGATCAGATGTCTCCTAAATTTTATCTTGATGGAACGGTTGTATAATAGAGCAAAAGAAATAAAATTTCCCAATGTTAAACGATTCCTGTTTTCTATAAGATAAGCTTGCAAGGCATTTTTTAAATGGTATGCGTTTGCAACTATGTTCACTATTATGTTATTTTATTTTTTAAAACTAATTTTCTCTGATACCATCGGAAGTTATTATTTTTCGTACTTTCTCGATCATTTTCTAGTATAAAATGTAGCTCTGAATAAAATAATTCGTATCGCTTCGATTGTATCTTTATTTTCCGCGAACCTGCAAATGAAGATCTTATAAAAATGCGATCTTCTTAAGATTTTCATTTTCGAAATTGCATTGTGAAGATTTTTCACTTGTTTTGAAAACCTGTTAATTTGTTTTCATCCATTTTGTCTGCCTATACAGGGTGTAAACACTTATCGTGGTTCAATAGCTAATTTCTAAACCGTTAGAGATAAACATAAAGTTCCAATTGGAAAAATGCTTTGAATGAAGGGAATAATTATATTTTATGTTTTTTGAGTCAATAAATATATTTCTGAAAAAGTTAAGAATTCTAATTTTTCATACGGTCCCCCGGTCCTCTCTGTCATATTTAGTAAAATATTCTTCACACACTAACATTTTATATAAAAAAAGTTCCGCTCTTCAACGACTAAAATTGACGGAGTTATGGAGCTCTTTAATTTAATTATTTTAAACCAATCAGCGACCTCGTCGAGCTAGTGTTGTGCATTGATTGGTGGGTTGTCTTCGAGCAGGCTATTCAAATGGTGTAAAGTGGTCTAAGTCGGCAATATTCAAAGTTCTATAACTCGGTCAGTTTTAGTCGCTGAAGAGTGGAACCTTCTTTGTTTAAAATGTTAATGTGTGAAAAATATTGTACTAACTATGACTGATAGGACCGGGAGACCGTATAAAAAATTAGAATTCCTAACTTTTTCAGAAATATATTTACTAACTCAAACGACATGAAATATAATTTTCCCCTTCATTTAAAGCATTTTTCCAATTTGAACTATATGTCTATCTCTAACGGTTTAGAAATGAGCTATTAGATCACCTTAATTGTGAACACCCTTTATATAGAACTATGAATTTTATTCATCCTTTAAATGTAGATTCACTCAGTAAATCAATATTTTGCAATACTGAAGTACTGAGTTCAACTTATATTTTTTTTATGAAAGTTTCAAGTTTTTCAAGAATGTAAGTTCTATTCTCCTACGATGTTATTATATGCTGTATCATCCCGCTTGTCTGTTCTATATAATTCTAAGCTAGCATGCTCTAGAACATTTAGACAATCGTATATCCATTCTAGGAGTGAGAAAAACAGTCAAACATCTTCCATTCTAATAATTCTTGCTGATAGATACCATTATTCCATATTATTGAGTTAATGTAATATGTAATGTAATAAATTCTCTATGCTCAGAAATAACAGCAAAATCTATTTAATTTTAAGCTTAATAGGAAACCAAATAAGGTTTCCCTAATTATCTTTAAGTCATTACTTTTATAATAGTAATTTTTTGTGCTTCATTGTAGAAAATTGTTGGTAATATGCACTTTTGCTACTAATATCAAGTATGTGGGAATCAAAATTTGAACTTTAACCATCACCGTGTTATCTTTAGTGGCTATATCCCCAAGTTACCATTCGATTGGCGCAATTTAGCCAAAAATGGCTCTTGCGCCATTTAACCTCAACCAGCCAACCGAAAGTTACCATAACTTTGCTTGATAAGATTTAATCATTCAAAGTGCATCCAATAATCTTATCGAGAAGAATTGTTATGAAAAGAATAAATTATCGTTTCTTTTCAGATCACCAGGAAGACACCCGGGTCGAAAATTTATACTCAAAATTTCTTCACCATGTTAGTTGGGGGGGGGGGATTTTTGACTCTCAACGAATTTGCCGATACTTGACTGAGTTACAAAGACATCGTGAATCAAATGAGAAAGGAAAGGCTAAGAACTAAGGAAATCCAATAGGTTAATTGAAAAAAAATCATCGCCATTTCAAATGCGCACAGGCACTGAAGTAGTCTTACTACAAGATAAAGAATATTCCAGAAATGTATAAAATGTAAATTAAATAAATATTTTAACGTAACAGGATATAAATTCAATTTTACCACAAATCTCTTTCAAGCAGTGCCTGAATGCAAGACTTTAAGCCTTTCAAACCGAGCGAGGAGGTCCCGGGCGGTCTAAAAAATTCCCCTTAACATCAACAAAGGCCCGTCTGAGGCGATTGGCTTTGTTTGAGGGGAAGTGAGGTTCTGAGATCGCTTAGGAGACAAGCGCGGTAGAGGGTTCAATTATCCTTGCCAACCACAATCCATTTCCGTGCGCCTTAAGGAAAGGTTATAGCAGGGCTACGGTGGTGGGGAAAATGACCACAACGGTTGGGAGAGTCCAATTCATGTCGCTTCCTCCCAAAAATTCCCGGTTTTAAAGGAGCTAGAAGAAAAAGAGCAGCCTCGGGAATAAAGAGTTAAGCTTACCAACAAAAACACTTATAAGGAACCTTGAAGTCTATTTTAACTGTGTCAATGGTGAATGATTTAATACTAGAAACACAATTCCAGTAAGTTAAGCAGATGTCGAAGAATCCAGTATATTCGATATTTGTTTGTTTCATGATGCTCTTCATTAAGTCATGTTATATCTTCATGTGACAAATAAGCTAGAAATTATTAAAACAGTGATGATCGATTAAGCGGTATCAATATGCTCATGAAAAAAAATTATAAGTACGGCGCTGATTACTTTACAAAGAGTTCCGTTTTAGTTTTATACTAACATTTGTCTCCATTATTTTTAGATGCGTTTCTAAGCTTAATAAATTATAATTATCGCCTCTGTTAATTTATTTCGACAATTTTATACTACGAAATTTTCTTCTTTTTCACACTTCTTATTTCTAGATCTTTATAATTTTCAAATCGAAAGGTATCCATTTAAATTTAACAGCTTTTAAAATTTTCTGCAATCGATTTGCAGTAAAATAAAATTAGGTCGATTCTAGTTGTCGAAGAAATTGGCTAACTAGTATGTTAATTTGCCTCAGAAAAAAATATAAGGTCAAAATATCGATAATCCTTCATTTGCTAGCTCTTTACCCAGCGGTTCAGATCTATAGTTAGAATATACAGACATACATTATAAAAACTTGTGTAATGTTTCATTTTTTACACAAATATTGTAGTACGAATAATAAACGCCAAATCAAAGTGAAATTGGTATTTTTCATACCCTTCATTCTCTTGTCAAGAATATTAATGCTAGTTGAAAAGATTCAGTGGTTGATCCATCTATTTTAATTGCAATTAGATTGTAAGTTCCACCAAAATAAAAGATGTCCATCGATGATGTATTTAGAAAATGAATATAACTGAAAAAATATGATTAAGATGTGTTATAGAATAACATACCTCACTTAATTTTGCACTATGTTCTGAAGAATTGAATGCTGTTAAGGTACCAAGATTTGAACTTTAGTAATTGCCTTCTAGCATTGATGTAGTCTGTGTAAATCAAATGACGTGACCACACATTCTCATATAGAATATGCAAAAAGAATAAGAAACATTTGACTTGGCTTTTATTTACATTCCTTGATTTTTATTTAATTATCCAGAGAAAGAAATTGGATTTGAAAAATATGAATATAAAACTGCATCCAAAAAAGAAAAAAATACACATTCACCAGATGTTCGCACACATATTGAGGAAGTTTGTAGAGAGCAAGTTTCCAGCTCAGGTCGCCTCATTCTGCACCACTTGTTCAAAATTACGAGGATAACCGTGGCCCCAAGACAGTCAAATTGGAGTTACCTTTTAATGAAGATTATTTTCTTTCAGCCCCTTAAAATGGTCGGTCAACAGATAGCGACATGACTGGACTCTCCAGAACTTGTGTGGTCACACCCCACCACCCCAACCATGTAAAATTTTCATAATGGTAGGTTGCATTGCAAGGATGATTGACAACCTATACACCTCCGAACCCCCCCCCCCAAAAGGAAGCCAACGCCTCAGACTGGCCCTCTTCGTTGGTAATTTTAGACCGGTTTGGGACCGTCTGCCGCAATGAGGGTTAATACAATTAAAACCAAACTAAATTAAAAATAATCTGATGTGAGCCTATTCATATAGAAAGGCACATACCTTCACACCTCGAAAATATGGCAAGTCAAGAAATTAAAGATATCTAAGGTTTAGAGTCATTGTTTTAAACAAAGTAATATTCAGCAAAAATAAAAAATTAAAGTAAAATTTCCTATTTTTGGCATTGCTCTACCATATCCTACCAGTAATGGACACACTGGATTTTATACTGAACTCGACTCTCTGCAACATCCAGTAATATGGTGTGCTAGGTTTAGCTTTGCCACATAGTAGAGAACAGCAATGGCCCTTAAGCCTCAAAGTTGACGGATTGGCTCCTCCAAATTTGTCAAACAATAATTCTTGCATATCATAGACTACCACACTATACTAGCTCACTCATATTTTTTTTACATTTTGATTGTATTTCACCCAGATAACAATTCATAGCTAGCCACCCACCTTGTAGGAAATATTTGGTTCAAAATCTATCATTAATACAATTTGGGTTGAAAGTCACCACAGACATCCATTCTTCTCTATAGTTTGTCACCTCAAGAGTTATCGCTTTCTATGACAACAAATGACACATCAGACTGTTAGTCAATTGAGAATTTTTTGCAACTGAAATAAATAATATAGACAAAGGTTGATAAAACAAGACAAACTCAGATAATCATATAGAAGCAACTGGCCGCAGGCCCCACTAGTATATAGACACAGAAACATGGTCAGCTTAGAGTTAGAGGCATGAAAATCGTGTGCTCCTTCCTCCCCCACACCTGTTACCCTTCACAAGCCTTTCCTTCTACCAGTCTAATCAGTAATGAATTGCAAATTTTAAAAAATATAAGAAGTTGACGAAAATACGCAGTTGTTAAATACACCTGCCCCAAGATATATAAAGTTCCACCGCCTGGGATTCTTGGTGGTAAAGGTTCAAATTAGTATTTCATGTTTTCTAAATATTGAAAACTGTTTTGAAACCTCAAATACAAAATTAACCCCTCATCAGCTCTAGTTCAAAGACAGTATCAAAAGAGATGAGGGATTTGGGTGAATATTTAAAATTCCTGATTGTAACGGAAAATTGGAATTAATGTTAAAACCAATGAGTGCCCAAAACCATGCCACCATACAGTAATTACAGGCAGGTATTGTATCTGTGAGAGCAGTGAAGTGGTCTCAGGGCGGGGGCGAGCTAATCATATCAGGAGTTACGTAACCGGAACTAAAGTGTCACG
>BGPR01017613.1:0-24687 GCA_013235015.1 Araneus ventricosus | reverse complement strand
AATGTCAAACAATTTTAATTTAATTATTAAATTTATTTAATTTTTTGTATAGCATCGTTTGTATAAATTTTAAATTTCATTGTTGTTTCTCTGAAACTCAGCTTGAGGTCATTGCCGCGTAGAAAAATAAGCGGGCGAAATCAATAATATATATATGTTTTAATTTCGTTTATAAAACTTACTTTTATGTCATTCTAGGCTTTTTTTGTTTTGTTGAGGTCATTGTGCCTCCGTCCTTTTCTGGGAACTTAGCCCGGCATTCGCATGCTTTTTAAACACGACAAATTCCGTAATACGAAGTCGCAAATGCAGGATATTTTCTTAAAAGTAGCGCAGAAAGCAAAAAGATCAGAACATTGGATATTTTTAGGCAAAAACCAGATCTCCGAGTCTGACATTCCAAAGTAAAGAAATTCTCCTTCATAACTCTGAAAGTTCATCTATTTATTCTATGTTTGTTTTTCCTTGTTTCTATTAATGCTTCTATTTTTTTGTCAATTGAGTAATTTTTTCTCTTTTACTTAAAAGCTAGTGGATTATGAACTAATTCACTAAATTTCAAATCATGCTGATAACTTAAAAAAGTCTTAAGTCTAACTTAACTAAGATAACTTAAAAAAGTCTTAAAAAAGTAATCAGCTTATTAATATAGACAAATTCAATTTCAGTTGTTTCGATAGAATGTAATAAATAAAAAATATGTTCTAGGACAAAACGCTATTATAATAGAATAATAAATTATTTATATAAATAGTCAGAAGGAAAAAACAAAAATTGCCAAATCTTGAAGCGCGGATAGAAGTGCTCTATTTAAACTGATAATTAATTTAGATTTATTTTTTTATTTTTTTATTGCATTTTTATATAATGAATGCTTAAGATTTTTTGTTACGTACGATAGACGTTTTGACTATGTATGAATAATCTCTTACTGTTTGTGCGCCTCACGCTTTCACAAATTTGGATTTAATTTCAAGATTTTTGATGAAAAAAATAATTTTCCCTTTTAATAAACTAAAAAAATGTCCACGTTTTTCAAAGACTTTCTCTATTCACTATTTCTTAATTTTTAGTCTTTATTATTTTGACTAAATAATAGTGATTGAAGTTGACGCCCCTTCTCCATTCTTAACTCCCAGACGACAGAAGTGCGACTTTCACTCTCATCAAGCACTTCATCTTTCGCTGGGAATAGAACCTGGTAACCTTAACCTTTTTCACATCTTTCGCAAACTACCATACTAAATAGAGAGGCACCTTTAATGTTTAAACCTTTATTCTATGCAATTATATAAATTTCAACTGGAAGAAAATAACCTTCTATTTAAATTTTTTATTTCTAGGAATAAATATTCTAATTCGTTCATAATCCATGTATTTACTCTTTTACTGGAATACTAAATATTCAAATTCGCATTAGTAATGCTCTTATTCGAAGATTAAATACCTTACAATTATTTTTTATAATATATTTTTAAAAGTTTTACTTTGATTGATTTTTTATAAAAAATATGAATGATAAAACCCAAAAGTTGATTATTGATCAAAGAAAATGTCATTTCCAAATATTCCCTGAATTTATAAAAGAGTGAACATAAACACTTTACTCTTATAATTTTTTAGACTTATTTTCAGTCCATAATTCATGATTATAAATATTATGTAATCTAAAGGTTAATGCTTCTCAAACTGATTTCTGGATGGTGTCACTTCTTCGAAATCAATATTTAGTTTAATTAATATATTAATTGATAATTACGAGCACTGGTATTTATGCAATTTTGTATTTTCTTTGGGAGCGAATACTTACAAAAATTACAAAATTCTACCGCATAAGGAAGTGAGAAAAATTTATAGCAAAATTCCATCTTTACAAATGTGGAAGATTTGAAATAAGTTAAATTAAAAACGAATTGCTTGGGGGACTGAAAAAAACCCAAAGCCATTAAACAGCGAAATATATTAATGAAAAATAAAAGTAAGAATGCCTTTCCAATTTAGCAAAAGGAACAGCACTTTGTATAAAAGAACGGATATAGGATTGCTTTGCGTTTGTCTTCAAAATGGATATCAATGAAAGTTCCACATTTTACTATAACATTACAGATTCATTTTTTTCCTTACAATTTTGAAATGAAAAAGGATAGGATGATTAAATTTAGTATTCAAGCATAAATATTAATAATATAAAAATGTGCGTTTCCATTAGAGAGTTTGAAGTTAGTGAAAATATAAATATGTATGTAACAATTTATTAAATTTTTTTATAAGGAGCGTTTTCCTAGACGTAATTTCCTGAAAATTGGTACTTTTTGTTTTAATATGCGATGAACAATGGTCAAATAAAAGTGGGCGGCTCATTTTTATATGCGGCTGTACATTACTCTTATATACGGTTAATTGATCTCTCAATTTTGCGGCTCCTGATAGTGGTATCCGAATCCAAGATACGTCATTAGATCTGATCTATTTCACGGTTGAAAACTGTTTAAATTTATAAACAAGGTTGGTTTCATATAGAAATATCATTCTTCTGCATTAATAATTACAAAAGACAATCCCCTTTCAGAAAAGACACACTTTATACTTCTTGACCGTAACTGGATGAAAAATTTGTATTTTTTCAAAAGGAAATAAAGTTAATTCTTATTTTAATGCATCATGATATTTAAAAATCTTTTAAAACAATAATACTGCATATGTAAAAATTTGAAAAAAAAAACAGTTTTCGAAGTTAATTTCGATTTCTTTTATTCTTAACACTGCACTGAAATGTAAAAGCAGTTCAATTAGAGCAGCAAGAATTGTATATGGTCACTGTCTTACTCTCCGAGAAGTGAGGTTTGAAATGCAGTGTCATTAAACATTCGCATTTCCACTCGATCTCCAGCTCATCGCCAATAAAAGAGGGAATTAATTAGTCATTACTAATAGTAACTCCATTTCAGATTGCCATTATGTCTTGCATATTATGCTAAGCCTATATTAGTTTAGGATCCAACTGACAAAAAATTCATTCTGACTAAAAATAGCGGGAGTTGACGCTGTGTATTGTTATCAACTGTTTAAATATAAAACCATGTTTGAGTTCATCTTGCCGTATCATTAATCATGATAAAGGAACATTCCGTTAACTAACTACAGAAAACAGAGTCATCTTGCCGTGTCATTCATCTGCATAAATAAACATTCTGTTAAGGGAACCGGGACGTTATATACCTTAAAAGAAATCGATTTTTCAATTTCAGTCTCAAAAAATAGAGCATTTTTTGCTGATTCTAGCAATATATATTATGTATAGGTCGGAGATCCCGAAAGGCAGCAAAATTAAAATTTTTAAAAAATCATTCAAATGTAAACAAAGGTGCCACACCCTTTTTAAAGGGACATCATTTCAGAGAAACGCTTAGAAAACACTCTTATTTTACATACATTTTTTAATTTTTTATAATTTTGATATTTCATGAATGGATACAAACAACTCAACAAACTATCATCATGATTTGCAAACTCTGTGGACTTCAATTTTGATTACATCGTGTTTTGTGCGATTGTTTTAATTTTGCAGTTGTGATTTCATTTTGATTTTTATATCAAACTAAGCTTATATTTTCTTCTGTTATTTTTAAATAACATAATCTTGAAGTATTCCCAGGCATAAACAACTCACTAAGAGAAAATGCCATCGTAATCAATTTACTGACATGAATCAGAAAGAAGAATGTGCTGATAAGGAACTACTGAATGCAAGTGCATCAAAAAGAAAATTGAATAGCAGTGATTTGTTTTCGGCGAACAACGTGAATGAAAACGATAAACGTTTATGCAATAAGGAGAGTACTAATATCATTGTAGACTTAAAAGTTTTAAAAGCAGCTTTGAGTACAGTTTCAAAATGTAAACATTGCAACAATACTGATTGCTTTGATGTTCTAGAAGAAACGAATAGTCGAAGGGGTCTAGCTGCATCATTACTGTTTATATCAAAATCTTGTGGCTTTACTATAGTTCAATTCCATCTTATATATCTCAAAATAGGTATGACATAAATAATAGATTAGTGTATGGCATAAGATGCATTGGAAATTCAAATATGCAGCTCGCACTTTGTGTACAGTAATGAACTTGCCAGGCCCACCTGCAAAATTTAAGCGATTAAATTACTCTTCATGTCAAGCGCTTTCATCTGCATGCTCAAAATCAATGCTGAAATCTGTTGAAGGTGCTGTCTGGAGAAATGATAATGCTCGATGTATAATAGTAGCACTGGATAGCACCTGGCAAAAAAGGGGTCATACATCAATAAATGGTGTCATTACGGCCACATCACTGGTAAAGTTATAGATTTTGAATGTTTATCTAAGTACAGTTTTACATGCAAAAACAAATCAAATGACTGTACAGACTGTCAAAAATATTATGAAGGATACAGTGGTGGAATGGAAAGAGAAGGTGCAATTCGAATGTTTTAGTGTTCTGTTTCCACGAGGAATTTTCGTTATGCAAAATATCTTGGGGATGGTGACTCGAAAGCTTATTTTAAAAATCAGCGAGTCAAAAGTTCAGTAAGGAATTAGTAGTAGAAACATTTGTGTGCATTGGTCATGTCCATAAAAGAATGGGAACCAGGTTGAGAAATTTGAGAAATAAATTGAAGCTGACTAAGCTGTCAGATGGAAAGAAATTTTCAGGAAGTGGTCGGCTAACAAATGCACAAATTCTGCTAATGCAAAAATATTATGGATTGGTAATAAGAAGAAACGCTTCAAGGTCAGTCGATAAGATGTCCAATTCAATTTAGGCTATATATTTCCACAAACTATCGACATATGACAAACCCCAACATTGTTTGTGTTCTATGGGATCTGAAAGCTCGTGCGGGTTGAACAAAAGTTTATTATCTGTTGAAAAGTTTGTATATTCATAAACATTCTCTACCAGACCCTATTTTACTAGCAACTAAGAAAGTGTTCAGGGAGCTAGCTGATAAAGAGCTTTTTTCAAAATCCTTTCATGGGCAAACTCAAAACTCCAGTGAGAGTTTCAACAATTGAGTATTTGAAAGAATTCCAAAAACTACATTTGTTGGTATCAATACATTAAAAATTGGAGTCATGGATGCTGCGTTATGCGTTATTGACGGTGTTTACAGTCGTACCAAAGTACTCAAAAACTTGGGAATTACACCAGGAAAAAATACTTGCGATGCATTAAAATATATCAATGTGCTTCGTATCAAAGAAGCTGAATTTATGTTTCAGGAAACTCGAAAAGAGGCTAAAACTCTTAAACGGCAAATGAAAAGAGTTTCTGAACTTTCAGAAATATCAAAACAAGATGAATATGGCCCAGGGAGGTTTTAAAAATAAAAAAAATATATATTTGTGCAGGTAAATATTTAGTTTTTTCATTTTTTTAAACATGTTTTCTCCAAATTTAGGTATGCTTAGAAAACATTCTTTCAATTAAATATGTATAAAATTTTATATTATAATACTTATAACTATTATGCACCTATTATACCTTTTCGTACATTTCTGGTCAGTAATATAATTTTAATGTGATATTTTTAATGAAAAACTCACGTATCTTTGATATGTTTTAGTTGTATGATATTCAATATTTTTAAATTTTTTTCCTAATGTATTATATTGAAAATAAGTTCACTGCCATTATTCAGATTTTATTAACATATTATTCTAACTTTAGAGTAATTTTAGGTAGAATTGTGTTTACTGAACGTACCAACCTGAAGCTATGTGTTCCAAATACATCCTATCGAAGCACATTTTCTAATGGTTATTAAAATACAAAAGTTTAAGTTACAAATATTTTAAAGCTGTTTTATATTGAAAACGTCTTATTATCTCTGTGTGCACAATATTTATACTGAGATATAATTTTTACTTCGAAAAAATTCCCTTCGTTTACAATTGAAATTTCGACAATTTTCTTTGTCGAGAAAATCAATATTTGAATGTGAAATGTGATGAATGAACTGCCCCCTTTTACAATTATCTCATTTTGAGATCCTAACTTTACCAGTTTGATGGAATTTTCAATTTCTAATTGAGAAAAATATGAATTAGAGCCACCTTCATATTGAACTTGAGGCTATCTCGCTGAGTTTTCAAACATACATCTTCAAATTTATATGCGACATTTGCAACATACACAAATTTTCCCTCATCAAACTTCACATAATTGTATTTTAAATTGCACATTGTTCGGGGCTTCCAAATTCTAAATCTTCTGACATGTTGCATATCCTAGTAACTTTTCTGCTTTATCACCTAGTCTTCGTCGATGTTCCTTCGACAAGTACAAACATGCTAACGAAAGTTTTCAATTACCTTTATGACGCCCATAGTTCGATATAAATTAATCAGTTGAATCTTATATAGGCTGGTAGCGATTGTTGAAAGATAACACTGATTCGGGCAAGAAACGAACCCTGATCAGCTGCTTGGAATGCAACTAAAGTAATCGTAAATTGAATTGTTGGGTTCTGCAGGATTATAAATAACACTATAATTGGCATTTTTGGAACAGTTGCTCCTCATAGTTTCGCCTTACTGGGAGTTTTTGTATTAAATTTTTTCGTTGCCAAGAAAAGAACCCCACCAATGAGCATAAAGTGTCCATTTTATAATCCGCTTATATTTTAATTTTTAATTAATATCTGCGGATTGTTTGCACACTCTGTATTTATATTTGGAAAAAATAAATATTTAGGTAACTTTACAAACGGGAATAAATAAGGTTCGTGTCAAAATAAGATATCACTTTTTGTAGAAATAGGATGAAGATTAGAAAATTTGTAAATGCATTATTACCACTTTTAAAACTGAAAAAGTTTCTATATAAAATCTTAAAATTTTGGGAAGAATGTTTATCGCTACTACCAATTAGTTGTTTCTTTAATATATAGCCTGAAATTTTATTTCTCGGCTGATAAATTATAATTAGAGTTACTACCATTTCTTAGGGAAGTGATATGGAATAGGTAATGTTACAATACTGGGAAACTATAAGTTCAAAGATTGGATTGTTACCTGTGATACAGCAGAAGAATAAGAATAGCGATGGAAGTAAAAGAAATACTAAATAATGTAAAACCTTCCCCCAACTTTCTCATAGAACAGGAGAGAAAGCAAGTTTCCGGAGCTGAATCCACGTAGTACTACAGCATCAATACTGGAAATTGATAGGACACATTGTTTAATGGAGTTCATAATCCTCTTCAGGACTATTGTCTCCATTAAACAACCTATTCAGTTTTGGCAGTATCTCCATGTTTTCGAAAAATGTATCTTTGTTAAGAGGACTCAATGTAGGTATTATTTTTTATTGTTGATGTAACTAAGGAGGGTGAGATACAGAGGATTTACGCATGCGTATGTCAAGAGATAGCAGCGCCCTCATTTGTGGAATTGTAATTAACTACTTCGAATTCTCCCATTTCCAACTAAACCCATCTTAAATGACGCAATGTTGAATCTTTGGTATGGATAAATGGAAATTTTATTGTTACATATTGTACATTTCCGGATATCTTTTTTATATATATAATATTGTGCAATTATGACAAGTACGACAGGGAAAAAAATTATCAACTCTGCAAAATACCTATTATTCAAGATTCCTCGAGATGAGAACAGTAAAATTAAAATATTTTTCAAAAATTTAATCAAATATGATTTAAATGAACTACAAATTTATAATATATAAAATATGATTTTCGCTTTTGTATGTAAGTAATAAAATTTGGTTTTATTTTTGTACCATTGATGTAGTATTTTAAAATGCTAATCATATGAAATAATGTGACAATCTATTCAATATTCCTTTAAAATTTGTAATTCACCGAATTTTGATAGATTTATTCCCGGGAAATATGACTTGATAAGCGAAATAATTGTAAAATAAATTTATTTATCTTAAGCTATTACTGTCGAAAAACATAATTTATTGTCATTATGGTTTACTTTTTTTGAACTGGTGTAATAATTTAAAGGAGCCTTCCCTTTAAAAATGTAAGGGAAAATCTGCATTTCAAATATTCAACAGTGTTTACTACTTCAGCTCCTAATGATTAAGGTAACTTCATTTGTTAAGTATAATCCAAACTAGTTTCAGTTATTGCCCTATTGAATATTTCAGACATACCTTTCACTTTCTTTGATAAAGAGTTTGTAAGTTCAAATTTATCCCTGTTTTTCATTAATGATCATCTAAAAATTATACGTCAACTCTAATCCATGATAATTTCGTGCACATTTTATCTTTTTGCTCGTCTCCCTTTCACTTTGCTTTGAATATATGGCAGAATTGTAGCATCACGTGCCGTCTTGTTTTCCGCCATTTTTTCTTGTCACAACTGCATGTGGCGCCAGCAAATTTTGTTTTGTGTGCGCAGCGGTCTTTATATTAATCTCTTGCGCACGCGATGACTGCGGAATTTCAAAAAGGACATATTGTGAACGCGATGCCTGACGAAGTGGTAGCGGGCAAATTTTTAACTTAAAAAAACATCAGCAGCTTCGTTTTCAGCAAAGCGGGAAACCTTGTATCAACGCTTGCTCATTGAATGTTAGAAATATACTTTTTTTTAAAACCCAAAATGAATTCTCAACTTTGAAGCCATGGGTATCAAATGAAAGACTTGAAAGGGATTGCAAGAAACAAATGGAAACACTTCCTTTCTCACAATGTCAACACGAGAGAACAGACAATTAGTCTAGAAAAATAAATGAGAATTTCCCAATTTTCCAAGATTTCCAAAATTCATTGCAAATTCAACCAATAAAACTGAAGAAAGTAAAGAGGAGACCAATTAAAACGAGGCATAAATAACGGCGGTGCGCAAGAGACCAAAAAAAGATCGCTCTGCACCCAAAACAAATCAGTGTCACAGTCGAGGAGTGCATCTCTTATCGACAAACAGTTTGAGAAACGAAGTGGCAGGAAGCAAAACCGCACCGGACTCTACAGTTTAAACGAATATATTTTAATTAATTATCGAATTTCGATTACTTTTAGCGGATTTATTTCAGATTGAATATACAGAATACTCATGCGTTTTTATAAATAAAATTCATATGTTTATATAAATTGCAGTTCTCTGCTTACTATCGCAAGATACAAGTTTAAAATATATCAATTTGCGCAAAACCCTCATCATTTTGTTTCTCTTGGAGAGAAGCAGAAATTCTGTTAACTGCAAAGCCGATATCTTTCCAAATCTTAATGATATTTAACTGGAATTTTTAACTACGTTGCCTTATATATCTGGCTTTGAAGTTGTGAAAACAAAATTTCGCTATGTCTCGCACATACGCAGTAAAAAAATATTTATTAAAAATGTTCATATTTTCTTCGATATTCAAGGTATTTACTTCAAATTTTAATACAATGCGAATGCAAGTAACCACTAGATTTTTCTTTATCAATTTATGGTCGGTTCTCTAAATGCCCTAGTCACCGAATCTTCACAGAACAATGTGAGTTACAGTATCTTCTTTACATGGTCGAAGTTCAAGAGCTGTTGGTCAAGACTTTTAGAATAAGTTCTAAAAAATGTGTCTGGATACCTTTGTTCATATAATATAATTTATATAGGTTATTAAATGCTTTTCCAAAAAGAATCAAATTTTATCCGAACTTGATTACGACACTGAATAAGTTATGGAAAGAGATATCAATACTTTATCGTCTGCTATTTTGTAAAATGCGCTGTCAAAAGAATTTTGAATGGTGGATCGTTTCCAGATTTATACATTATTAAATTGTTCAGCCAAGAAACCCCTGGTTATTTTTATATTTATCGGAACAGTAGAACTTCCTATATTAAATTACGAAATTTTCAAAATGTCTTCGTAATTACAATTTTTTTAATAAAATTAAAATGATTAGAAATTATTTGAATTTATTCTATAGATTATTATTATTTTTATCGATCATGAGATACTCCCCGTGCATCACAAATGTGCAACATGAATCCTACTGAAGTAAGTATACAAAACAATTTATTCTCCGGATGAAACAATTCTTTACAAAACAAGAAGAAAAAAATGCGAAAAGAAAGCAAACTAAAAATGCAGAAATTAAGCGAAGAGGAAATATTCTGTAGATATAACTTAAATTTATTCGTGTTCGTATCGTATTGTTCAATATTATATTATTTATATAATTCTTATCATCTTTCAAAATTTTACGATCTATTTTTTAAAAATTTTTATTTGTTTTCACAATAACTCCAACCTCATTTAATTTCTTTTGAAAAGGCAATGCGGAATGAGGAAAAAATATTTTTCTTTTTATATTTTTGCAACTCCGGAGAAGAGAAATGTTTCAATGGCGAATTTTTTTAAAGAAAAAATGCGCATCTGATGGCATTGATCTAGAAAGTAATGTTCTATATATCCAATATGCAGGACAATACTAGATGAAGAAAAATGTTACTCTTTCGAAATATTTATGCGCCCTTAAGTGCATCGTTTTGCAGCCAATATAGAAAATTTAATTTAATTTCAAAACAACTCTTACGAATAAACTGAAATTTTGTAAAATTATGGGTTCAGAACGTTTCGAATATTCCATACTATTACAAAAAAATTCTACTATTATCTAACACTATATCATTTCTCAAGGTATCAATTAAAATTTAAAAATTTGACTTAACATAAGAGACTCAAAATTTTATTCACTTTCAATTTCAAGATTAATTGAATTGGGCTAGTATGATGAAATTTTACATCCGAGTATGAATTTCGCTGAACGTTTCAATTTTTTTACGCAAATGTGTGTTGCCATTGGAAATTTTGAATTTAGCGCATTTATAAATATGTGGACTACTCCTTATGAAATTTTTAGGCATGGAATCTTTTAGTAGACGTTTTCAACTAAATATTCGTATCTTTTGTTTTAATATGTGATGAACGTAAGCTGAATAATGGAGGTGGCTCCTTTTTTTCTGAGACTGTATTTAGAGAACCATCCAGCATATTGTTCTTTATTTTCCGATATTAGAAGTTGAACAATTAATTAATGCATGTTTTCAAACATCAATGAACCGTAATTTAAATTAATGAAAACTATCTAGCATACAAATATACCACAATCAAAATGTCCTTAGGCATTTTAAAAAATTAAAAAGTGATCTGATTATAGAGGTTGATTCAGCTATTCATTAATGAATATTAGAGATTAGAATAGAAATATTATACACTGAAGTATATAAGGAAGTCAAGAAGCAATATTGTAAATGTCATCAGCAGGGGAGTTGAGTCTGAAACGCAAGGGAGCTCTAATCAAGGGGTAGGGGAGGAAATAAATGTTGAATCACTGAATTAGCAGCAACATTTCTTAAGTAGCATGATGAAGAAAATGTGATTCGATAATCATAATTACCTAAATTAAATTAACATACATTTAAATAATGTATAACATTGGATAAAGTAAAGTAACATTCGCGCATGTGTAATGATTACACATGTTTAGTATTGTCGTTTTCTGTTATTGTACAGATAACGTAGGTTTATTTTGTTTGTTTATTGATATTTTTACAGCAATATGTTATTAAAAAACTATAAAATTTACCCAGAATCATCGAATACTTTGTACACAGAAATCCTTTTAGCTAATAGACCTGTACCACATGGCCCTGAATTACCTGTTCTTGTTCTTCCTAAATAATTTAATTGAAAATCTAATTTTAAAGAATTAAACAGTAATGAAATGGAAATCTTGTTCTAAAGCCGTGACGAAATAATACTGAAGCCGAAAAGGTTTTCATGGTGTGTCAAATAATTTAATACGGCATCAAAATCCTTCAAAAGAAAAGTTTTATCATCGCGAATTTAAAATTTCATTCCTACAGGTACAAAATTGTCTCGGTAGAGAAATCAATTAAGAGAGTTTAGCACATAATTTTCTCAAGGAAAACACTTGTGTAGATAACTCGACAGTCAGTTGTGTACTATTGAGTTATTTCTAACTTAAAATTAATTTCCCTACTGAGGATTATCCATCTCAGAGAAGAATAAAGAATCTTCAACATGTCTAAATTCATAATGATAACGTTTTTGCTTTAATTCTTGTACCTCATTCAATAATTTTAAAATAATCCAATGTAAACCTAGATTTTCTCTTCAATAAAATATAATTTCCGGGATTTGAATGGAAAGTTTTGTGGGAATTTTAAAACTATTAACTGTGTTATTAGGCGAACAAGATGAATATACAAAAATGCCTTGTTTCCCATACGAAGGGTATAATACATCTAGAACCCAACCCTTGTTGGGGAGAATGGCCTCTGTAAAAAACTTTCAATCCAAGATAAAACAATGAGATTCGGCAGAAGTTAGTGGATCCTAAAATATCTTCTTACCACTCTTCCGCATAACGTTAGAGTTAATGAAAAAATTTGCTAAATCTTTGGATAAAAATAGTTATTTCTTTCGATATTGAATTGTTTTTTTCCACATTTACATTTTTTACAGAAATGCTTGTAAAATCACCATTTTAGACAATTTCAATAGTTTCCTCGAATAAGATCCACAAGAATTAACGAGATTCCGTGCTCTAGTTTGTGCCATTTTGATTCTCTGCGTTAAGAGATTGGGTTGTGAAGTAAGAAGTTTGTTTGTGTTCTCGAGTGGCAAAGTGATTTCTTTGATAAACCCTAATCTCCCTAAGGAGTTTAAAATGATATAATGGTTTTTGCGCGACAAAATTCTACGAAGATCTTGACTAATATCTTTCAAATTTTGATTAATTTTTAATTTTAAAAAATTAAGTTAAAATTCCCTTTCTATTTGTAATTGATTTTATTTAAAAAACTCTTTTATTGAGCATTTTCTAACCAAGAAGTAACATCTAGCTGAATTTCGTACTAGTAGATCAGCTTTCTACGACATTTTGGACGATTTTTGTAACAGGGATGTCGCATGAAGCAATTTACAGAGTATACGCCATCCTAGAAAGTTTTTGTGTTATAAACACGCCGAAAAGTCTATACGAATTACATTTTACACAAATGAAATAAGTTTAGTTATAAACTGGAAGTAAAAAATAAAAGATGTTTAAAGGTAACATTCGTCTGAATATATTTATCCTGTTCAAATGAATGCAAAAAACCAATACATGAACATGAATTCCGTTTCTAGCCCCCCCCCCCCAGTATTCCACTGAATGCAGTTATATTTTAGTATAGCTCTGTGTGTGGCTGCCCTAATTATTATTCTATTTAACCTGCCAACAACACCCACTATTTCAAGTGAATAAACATTTTATTGTCCAACTTAATACCTTTTTCCCTAAATTATCTTCAAATAATTAGCTTTAAACTCTATTTCGTTATCAGTTCGTGTGCATTTTATCCCTTTGCGCGTTCACCTTTCTACTTGGTAATGACATATTTTAAAGCAGCCAAAAACATCATTCTTATGTTTAAGAAAATTCATGATAGAATACCGAGAATAACCATCAATAAAGTATAAAAACTATATGTTATAAAAAGCATTGGATAAAAATGTATTTGGTAAAAGTATCAAAAAGTAAAATACTTATGTTTTGGCATCCAATCCGTCAGTTCGACGACTGTTTTCATGGAAACATGATAACTCAGTAACTCAATGAGTTAGGTAGATGAAATTTAGCATATGGTTCTTATTATTTGAATTGTATATATATTGCAACCTTTGGAACAAATACGTCCAGGGCTTTGTCCTCCTGCAGATTCGAGTGTATATGAACGTGATAGATAAGAAAAAAATAATTTAATAGAGAAATTTATAAATTTGGTCAAGTCACTATAATTAGGCATCAATTTTAAACAAAATCGGCCGAAACGATGGCATACAAACTACGTACTCTCGATCTATCGATGCTATCGATAGTTTTTACATTATTGATAGTTTAACTATCGATGTTCAAGAAACACTCGAAACTTTTAAAAACATAAAATTTAAGGAAGATAGTTTTATATTTTAGGCTTTAGGTGGTATTTTTGTCAATTTAATAAGTAGTATAATATAGTTTTATTAAAAATAAATAAGTTTTTTATTTTCCAATTTAAATGAGAATGAACTCCCTTCATGCAGCTAATATGCAGTCAAAGAAAATGAAATAAAAGTTCTTACTATCTCAGCCCTTAATGATTTTAAAAGATTTGTTTCATTTAGTACATTTCTACCTTCTTCATTTTTTATCCAACATCGTTCGTTACCGGTGATTCTCGTAAATATTTAAATTTGTATTTGTTTCACAATGACAAATCGAAATTGTGCCGTGATGCGATTATCTTCAAGCTCATAACAACCCATCCATGACAACAGAATAAAAAAATTCTTCAGACAATCGATCTAAAATTAGTACAGAATGTAAAAAAGGTTCAATTCTCATAGTTAACTCATTTTACTTTTAGTATGCTTAAAGTAAAATTTAAAAAAATAGTATTAAAGTTAATTTAAATTTTAAAAAATGTTTACACAGTTTAATTGGATCTCTGTTTTTCTTAAATGTTCTTCGAAAAGTTATAAGAAAACTATAAACCCTTATCAGTGTATTCGAATTTTATCTTTTCGTTCGATTTAGTTTCTATTTAGGCTGAATATATTTTGAAAAAGACGAAAACAGAATTGTTATTTTTAAGAAAATACACGGTACCATATCGAGAATAGGCATTAATATTGTTCAGCAAGTATTTAGATCCATTCTATTGGGGCTTGAACCCATGGATCCATGCCGGCCATTTCCGAAACAGAATTAGTCGAAATATTATTGATTCCTTTCAAGGAACTGTAGTAGCTTTTGAAGTGTTAAAACTACAGCATATTTTAATTTTTCCCGACACATTTTCCAAGTCAAAATCTCTTTTCACTTCCGCGAATTAAGTTTGAGCACTTTTATGACCATATCTGCGATGCCAAAACATTATATAACACTTTGCTTATTTTTAATGCATGTCTGGATTACTTATAATAAGTCCAACTTTTAACATTCAAAATTTGTTCACTAAATGAGTTTCAAGGGATAATTTATTAAAATATTTGTGTTATGCAGCTGCAAAAGCGGCTGTCTAAAAGTTCTATTATTACTTATGTTCGATCCAGCAGAAGAGTAAGAACAGCAATGGAACTGAAAAAAATGCAAAGTACCGTATACCATTCTCACTTCCCAAAGCCCACGAAAGCAAACAAGTCTCAGGAACTGAATCCACTCAATACTACAACTCAATACTGGAAAATAGGTTAAACAGGTTGTTTAATGGAGACCATTTAGGTCTTTAGGTATATGATCTTCACTAAACAACCTGTTCACTTTTCGCCATATCTCCAAAAATATATCATTCTTAAAACGGCTCAAGGTAAGTATTATTCTTGAATTGTTGATGTAACTAGGAAGAGGGAGATACAGACGATTTATGCATGCGTGTGATAAACGATAGCAGCGCCCTCATTTCTGAAAATCCGGATTAACTACTTCCGAATCCTCCCATTACCAATGAAACCTAACCTAAATGGCGCCATGTTGGATATTGGGTATGGATAATGGAAATTTTATTTTTGCCTAGTGTACATTCCATATAACCTATTTTTTGACGTAGACTTAAGTCTCTACATAGTGGTCTAATGGTGTGTCGAGAAAGGAAAAAATTATGACGCTTTTCGAGGTATTTTTAAACGCTTATAGTTCCGAAACCAATTAACACAAGGAGTTGCGTTTAGTTTCATTTAACAGAGAAAGGTTGACATTGAAGATTACAAAAATAATTTTATATTTTGTAATTATGGTTTAGTAACATAGTAACAGTCGACTTGCAAAGTTGGTGAAAATCACGAAGAATTTTGGTGGCGTCACAGCGACCGATGCGCGCGCACACAGACTATCCAAGTAGATTTGGCAAATCATTCATCGATCTTGCGTTCACGCAAAATATTACTCAAGAATTGTTGAATTATATCGAATTTCGTGGTAAAGTTAAACGCTTATAGCTCCGCAACTAAATAACATTAAGAGTTGGTTTTAGTTTTAAAAAACAGAGAAAGGTAGACATTGAAGATCGCAAAAATAATTTTAGAGTTTGTAATAATGATTTGGTCATAGTCAAGTTTCAAAGTTGGTGAAAATCACAAACAATATTTATGACGTCACAGCGCCCGATGTGCGCACACGTATCTATTGTGAGCTGAATATTAACTGGATTTTAGCATATTAATAATTAATTCATTTCAGATTAATTCATTTAACAGAGAAATGTCATAGCATAGGTCAAAGTCACATAGAGCTACTTTCGTCACAGAAAGTCACAGTTGAGTAATCGATTAATTAACTGTACTTAATTAATTATTATTAACAATTATTGATTTAATTGAGCTGTCCTTTCCATCGATTTAATTTATTTGAGTTGGTTTGGTTTCATTTAAGAGAGGAAAGTCATAGAACATAGGTCAAAGTCACATAGAGCTACTTTAGTTTAACCGAATGTTATTATTACCGTTAAGAATGATATCTTGAGAAAGAAATCTGATTTACTACGATTCTTACCTTTTCGTACACCAAATAGAAAATATGGCAATCACTAAAAATTTGCAATCGAGATTTTGAAGAATCTCTCCGATTTAGAACTTCTTGAGTAGAAAAAAAAATCGGAATAATGTCTGTTTGTGGATCAACCTGTCTACGAACACAATAACTTAAAACTTCGTAGAACTATATGCATGAGATTTGATATGTGACCAATTTTATTTATTTTCTGTATACAAAATTTTAAGATTTTGAACAAAGTTTGAACGAAAACCGTCAATTAGAAATCTATCTGTCTGTGCGTCCGTTCACAAGTGAGCACCATATTAAAAAAACTAAAAAGGTAGATGAATTTAATTTGGTGCATAGTGTTAGAACGCGATTTGGTAGAAGTGTAATCAGATTTTCGTCCAAGTCCGTCAACTGGTTGACAGTCTTTCAATCCGTCTATTCCCGCGTATGTAATCTCTTGAACAGGAAAAACAGCTCGTTAGATGAAAAAATAATTTTATGTGGTGTTCTCACCAAAATTCCATAGCCGCATCAAATTCTGGATTTAACAGGTTGAAAAACATGCACCCAAATAAACACTCGATTTCTTTCATTACACTACAAAGTACAAAACGCGCCATATTGCCACTACTCTATATGCGAAAGTCGTAAGATAGGGGTAGTACCCCTTGGCTTGTCAAATTTCCGCGTTGCCCTGGATTCTGATTCAAAGGGCAATAAAAAGGAGAGCACCCGTATCACTCCCGCAACGTTGCACAGGGTCCTCACTTTTGATTAGAGGGGATGACACCTTGATGATGATGAAGAACGAGAATTTTATATTTGTGGACTCCAACTGGTTTCTTTTGGACTTTTTTCTGAATTTTTTTGTCAGTGAATTAGATTTCTATCGTCACTGGTTATATTTCGTTATGAATGGACTAAATGAAACGCTACAAATACTTATTTTATGATAATTTAAATAAATTGGTGTAGAATTTCAATCACTGGTAAATGTAAATCAGCTTTCATTCATGCTTTATAAGGAGCTTAGTGTCCCCTTGAAATGCTTCATAAATACATTAGGTTTCGATATACAAAGCCATAAATGCAAGATATTTGTTAACTAGGAACGCGTAGCAGAAATCACAGAGAATATCGGTGTTTGTTTTTCTCGTTTGTATTCTTGTTTTTAATTTTTTCATTCGAATAATTTTTATCTTTTTACATAGAAGTTGGTGGTTTGTAAAATTTTTGATATCAGATGTCAGAAATATTTTAAATTTTGCAGAATTATCTTTTTATTAAGTAATCGTTTATGAGTCGAAAATTTCTATTAGAGTTGTTGCGTTTAAATATAATAAATATAGCAGACTTTTTTGGGATAAACACTTTTATCGGTGACTAGGAAATGAAAAATATTTTTCTTCACAAAACCCCTGGTTGCAAAAAAAGAAAGTGAAAAGTGTAAGTCTCAGATAAAAATGTGGAAGTAAACTAAAATTGAACAATATTTTCATTGGGAGTTTAATTTTCATGTAATGAATGTTTAGAAATTTTTCTCATTTCATATTCATTGCGGCTCTACATCCATCTCTAATTATTTACTCTGCTTTAAGCTTTCACAATTTTTCGTTTGATCTCCAATTTTTATA
The DNA here is from genome assembly GCA_013235015.1 of Araneus ventricosus. NCBI lineage: Eukaryota > Metazoa > Arthropoda > Arachnida > Araneae > Araneidae > Araneus > Araneus ventricosus. The sequence goes on along the minus strand of BGPR01017613.1, from coordinate 6,511 downwards.
TAAAAAACACTTTTCTTTTTTAATACAAGGATAAAGGCATTTTTAAAAGAGTATTTTATTCATTATTTTTCAGTTTTTAGTCTTCAGATGACCAAACGAAGCGAGGTTCTGTTTCAACTCTACCGTATGGCTTTTCATCTATTTGTCTATAAATTTGTTTGTTACGACGTCGTGACCAAGCGCATTTGATTTTTACGTGGATGTTCCTTATAATAGTTAAACATAATGTATTTTTAAATATTTTATTTTTTAATTCAGATTGTAGTCGTTCAAATGCTTTCAATTTTTGGTGAGCCACTGATGAGTTTGGCACCATTAAAGCATTTATTTCTTTATTTCCAACTCACACCGGCACTTTCACCCATCGAGCGTTTTAACGGATAGAGGGGAAGAGTACAAAAAACTGTTACATTGTATATACATGTAATAATTTAATTTTTTAAGTTTCTTTAATTATTTTTAAAGATACTTCATTTTTAATTACTTCTACTTCCATCGTAAGAAACACATTTCTACTTTCTCTTCGAGTCACGAGTCTTTACGAACAAACCCCATTTCTGGGGACTTAAGATTTATTTCTGCGCATTGTTAACTGTCCTTTTTTTGCTCTGTCTTATCTGTCGCAGTGATGCCTGTGTTGTTCATCAGTATCATCATCGGTTGAACTTTTCAATATCATCTAAGATACTAAAATAACCTGATCACATTTACAATTAAATTATGACGTTAATCGTCTGTGGAATATTTTTGAAAATGCCTCTATAAACACTCTCAAATTGATGACATTTCATACATACATAAAGTACAAAATTTATGCTTAATACAAATGTAATCAACAAAAATAACGATATTTTCATTAAAACATTTGGATCATTTTGGTAACGCGAAACACTGATTATAATTTTGTTAAGGTTGATAAAACCAGACATTCAATTAGAAATTTTGGGATTGCTGAAAAAGAAGAGACTTGTGTGTTTAGTTCTCATTCAACAGAGAATGGCCAAACCTTTAATGACTGTGATGAGACAAATAATCCGAGGGTTTTTTTACGCGAGGTCTACTGTTTACAGAACTGTTAGAATAATCACCAAATAATAATCACTAAAGGTTGTGCCACTTTCCTTTTCCGAATTATATGATTGCTGATTTCGGAATTACCCCTTTCTTCGTTGGAAATAGACCATTGACTTAACTCTCTCATACCGAGCGAGGCGGTCCCGGGCGGTTTAAAAATTTTCCTCTAACAGCAACGAAGGCTGATCTGAAGCGGTTGGCTTTTTTTGATGGGAGATGAGCTTCTAAGATCGCTTAGGAGATAAGCGAGGTAGGAGTCCAATTATCCTCACCAACCACAGCTCATTCGTCTGCGCCTTAAGGGAAGGATATACCAGGCGTGGGCTGATGGGGTAAGGGGCGGTTCGGCGAGTCCAATTCATGCCGATTTCTCTCCAAATTCCCAAAAAGGGGCTAGAAGAAATATGTTGCCTCGGGGTTAACCCTCCGAGCTCCGCAAACGGTTTTTTACGTAAAGCAAATCTGCTTCGACTTCCGGAGAACCGTGTTTTTCCTTCTCTTTCGGTCGCCTTGAAGATGGGAACAACCGGTTTTTTCCTGCTTTCAATTTGGCAGTCGTAAGCGGCAATTCCGTGTTTTCTCGCCTCTGCTTTCCCCTCCGTTGATGGCTTGGCTGACAGTGAGAGATTCGTGGTGATAAGCATTACAATAGATGGGCTCGCAGGTGGTGGGAAAATCCCTCGTTTGCGGTAACAATTGAATTCCTTACCGTTAAAACGAATAGCAAGGTAGGGAAGTTTTCATACAGCTTTTCGGAAACTTGTGGAAGAAAATCTTTCTCAGATTCTTATTATGGCGTAGAAAAGCTTACAAGCTTTTCTTTTCATAAACAACAAAAAAACTGCTTGTGAAGTGATACCTCTGAATGAACCTCTCAATTGATTATCTTAGCAATTGTAGCAAACATTCCGCATAACACCTTGAAAATGTGTTTATCTCTGAAACAGCATGGATAATTTGAAATAAGTAACATATTTCTGTTATTTTTTATTTTGTCAATTTTGCAAAGAAAATACCATGTGGAATAAAATGTAATAAGTTTTGACTGGGTTTCTAGTCCTATTTTTTGGAACTAGGACTAGAAACCCAGATATAATTTATTACCCAGAATAAATAATTTATTGCATTTTGTTATTTATTACATTGCACAGATTGGTATATTAAGAACTTAAATAATACAAGAAAATGATACATAACTAAAATATTTTTAAAAAGTTAATATTTTAATCACATTTAGAACTGTTCACAATTTAAATAATAAAAATAAATTTTTCATGAACTCATAAAGTACAATTTGGAATGCGACTTGCTAGAATAAGGTAACAAACAATATGTTATTCTTGTTTCATTTTCTTACATTTATTATAGCAAATTCGTTGATAATATAATCACAATTTAATTTTATAGCTCATTCGGATTTGACAGATATCATGGCTAAGAAATTGAATCGTTCTTAACAAATTCTAGAACTCGAGTAATTTTTTTATTATTTTCAATCATGGGAAAGATATTTCTGCAGATACATTTGTAATTGGTAAGGTTAATATATTTTTCGGAACAGTCACAAAATTTGGTTAAAATTTAAATAAATTATTTTTAAATAAATATTGTATTACTGAGTCTCCTGAATGGTAAAACTCGATGACAAATTTCGATTTTATTCAATAAATCAATATCGCATTGCAAAGTTACATTTAAGTCTTTGCAACATTTAAGAAGATCGTCTTCAGACAGTTTGTGAATATTATGCTAATTAGATAAAAATCCATATGACACTTTTGGCTCATGATAAATTTCCATGTTTTCTAAAAAGAAAAAATGGCACTATTCATTATGACTAGAAAATAGATAATTGACGGGTGAAATAGACTGATCGGCTGCTTATAAGAAAAATTGCTTTTTTTTCCATCCAGTTTTTTAATTCTTAAATTCAGGTGTCGCCTTCTACTAACTACTCAACTATTTTCTTTGCAGTTGTTAAAAGTAGATAGTTTGAATTCCGATTCGCGATATTTTTCAAAATGATATTTCACAATATTTTTAGTCAACAACATTTTCCTGTCAAGTCTTTTGCCGTTTCAACACAAATCGTTTTTGCAAACAGGCCCGGATTATTAAATAGGTAAAGTAGGCAACTGCCTAGGGACCCAATATCTTTGGAGGCTTCCAATGCCTTATGATATTTTTATGCATTATTTTCAAGGTAATTTAATTTAGTGTTTTCATTTAATTTACAAGAGCCGTATACTCGAACTTATTTAAATTGAAATCAAGCATTGTTTAAATTTCAGAACATTATTCTTAGGGTTTATTCTCATGTTTCAATTTCGAGAGAAGTGTGATCCATCTTGTTTTGCCGTTTTTCTGGCTGCAAAATATCCCTAGAAATTTTTTAGTAGATTATTTAGACTGTGTGAAAAAGCTTTGTAATTTTTTCACCACTCATCAGAATAAAATTACTTTAAATTTTATTTTTTTATTTTTGAGATATTGAAACCACTCTCTTGAAAGGAAATTAAATATACTTCTTTTTAATTTCAGTCTGTCTTAATATTTGCTTGTATGAAAAACAATGACAAATATTTGGTTTTCAAACTGAATAGGAAAGAAACTGAAACTTGTATTGCCTATAGGCCCGTTTAGGACTTACACCGGCCCTGCTTGTATATGTGATTTCAGAGTCATCTACATCTTAAACTAACAAACAATTGTTCTTGATGGCTCAAGCCTGGCGTGCAATCTAACAAAATTGTGAAATGCTTAGCTTTCTTAACAAAATTTATTGCTTCCTTGTTAACTAAATATAAAAAATAGCCATTTTATAAAATTATAGCCATTATTCATACACAAACACATGTTAAACGTTGTGTTTTGTTTTTAGTTATTTTTTCATATTCTCAGTCAATAATGTTTCTCAGTTTGTAACAGTTTATGTGCAGCTTGTAAGATATTCTAATCTTTCATAACTTAAAAGAACCAACCTTGCCTTATATTGGTAGATGTAAAATGTGCACATATTGTATAATTATATTCAAATGCATCTATACTTGGATTTTGAAAGCAGAAATCATTTTCATTTTACAAAATCAGTCAGCGGCGCGGGGCCTTCTGCGGTCGAACCTTTGACATTCCCCTCCGCCCGGCATTGGGAAGGGGGCTCTGCTAGCGATAAGAAACGGGGAAAAACTCTCTCCGCTGGGATAATTAGACCTCCCGCAAATAGCAATGAGTGGGAGAAAATTCAGGCGTTTCTTTTTCAAACACCTCTTTTGTGACGGGGGATATTTCTTAAAGCAACCCATTGCCAAGCAGAGAGATATTTTTGAGTAGCTTTGCTCTGCCCTATTAGTCGCTCAGAGTGTTAAAGAGTTAACTGATGGAATATTGCTAGGTCAACCCCATTTATTGTACTTATTAAAAGAATCAGAAAATCATAACCTCGGTTTCAAATAATAAGAATTAAAAACTACCAGCCATCTATCAATGGAGCAATATTCCCGAATCATTTCTGCATCGATCTGTCTGATCGTTCAGATTACAAAACTCGTGGGGTTTAAGCATACGTCTGTGCCGAGCGTCATAAACCAATGAAAATCTTTCTGCATATATCATGACGTCGTACCCGCATGTATACAAAAGTAGAAACAATCTACATGAAAACATAAATTAATTTTCAAACAATAACGTCGTGCGCATACACCCATACCAAATCGGGTGGAATTTTCGAAGGTTATATTCATATTTTATAAAATTATATTAAATTTCATCTTGAAGAAAATTACTTTCAATTTATATTCTTGAATTCTAAGAATAAATATTCTAACAACTGTGGGATCTGACCTAGCTTATTGTATAAATAAAACAAGAAGGTTGACGTCATTCTCACGTATAATTCATCTGCATACAAAAGATCTCCTTTAATTTGGCATTTCAAACTTTATCTCCTACCGAGTCCCTTGATTTGTCTTTTTGTTTTTGAGAATCAACTACTGTCACATCCCCACCCCATCCATCTTCCACTCAAAGAAGTTTAAATAAATAATCATAAGGCATTAGGTTAGACTAAGAGACAAACAACGCGAATTAACTTAATAACATTTGAAAGATTTATTTTAGATTTTACATTTTATTCCATTTTTTAAAATAGATACTGTTCAAAATCTTTGGAAATGAAAACATCATTGAAATAATTTCGCAATAACTTGCGATGAGAGCTAAAATTACACAGCCCGATAATCAATTTTTTACTGTTCTAAGTAATAACTCTGTTAACTAACTAAGACTGTTTCAATACAATCCTTGACATTGTTTCATTGAGCTGAGTTTTATAAGATTAGATTCGAATGAAGACAGATAAAATCTCTTGAGTTGATTCAAGCTTACTGCAATACTTTTAGTAGCCTTTACAGCTACAAAATCTAAATAGATGCGAACTGTACTTTGCATGTCGCATTCGCGGATTAAATTCCTTAAAAGATTGCTGCACTACTTTGATTAGCAACCGAAAAAAGGAGAATCGATCGCAGTAAAATCCAGTCTAAATTGTTTTAATAAAAAATTGTATCAAATAGGTTTTGAGGGTAAAGTATGTTTGCAACTCAACGTCCCCTGAGTGGAGCCAGCGGAATACCAAACTTTAATATACGAATGACACGAAGAACATGTCCCTTTCTTAAGTTTTGTGTTCGGAAAAAGTATTATTTATTTTAATGCTTTAACACTGATTATCTGATACTCTTTTTTCGTTGCTGCGCAATACTGCCCTCCTAAGCTTAAAAGGCGTATCTGAACTTTTTAAATTTTAAGATTTTTCCTACTTATAAATGTTTTTGACCTGCCTGACATTATTCCTAAGAAAAAATGCCTTATCAATTTAGGAATTGTAGAAAACTATTAAAGAAAAATGCGAATATCAAAAACACTAGCGCAATGAACATTTAATGAAATGTCCATAACCAAAAGTTGTAGTTTTTTTTATATTCTCCTTTTAGGCTTAGGACGGCAGAATAAGCTTTCAAACTTGTAGAATTTTCAATTTCCACACGAATTTCTTATAAGAAAATTCTATAACTATCTAAAAAATATTAATGTCTTGTATTTTGAATTTTTAACTTAACTATAATAGCAATGAATTTATATGGAATCACATGTTAAAAGTTCGCCTCTCTGATTTACGGGTAAATTACTGTCTGAAAGCTCCAAAACTTAAAAAGTGGTTTGTGACGTTAACTGCATTTCAGTTCTACGTAATATTTTGCAAATTCTGGAAACCTATAATCAGTTAAAGATAAAGTAGAAGTTTGGTCAACACGAAACTGTGGTTTGTCGAAAGTCAGATGCTTTCTAGTAACTCAGACAGGATAGTCACAAAAATAACATTTGTCTTATTTCCATCCTCACAATTTTTCCCAACCTAAAAAAATGTAGAGAGTGCTAT
>BGPR01017612.1:13534-24053 GCA_013235015.1 Araneus ventricosus | reverse complement strand
TCTACCTTTATCAATGTTCACAGAATTGCAGTTAAATGTCTGCCGCTATCAATATTCACAGAATTGCAGTTAAATGTCTGCCTTTATCAATATTAACAAAATTGCAAATAAATGTATGCTTTTATCAGTATCCTCAAAATTACAATTAAATGTCTCATCATCAAAGTGGCTCAAATATTTTAATGGTGTCAAACTCGCCCGACATTGAAACCATTAAAATGGTCACCCTCTTGAAACGGAATCAGAACATAAAAATAATTACGCATACGTCGTTTCTGATGACTTCAAGGAACATTCATGACGAATTCGAAGTAATCGGTCGTGACTGCATAAAGAATAAATTTCGAGTTGCAAAAGGCAAGATTGTCCCTTTGCTCGGTCAAGACTGACGTATGCAAAATCTGCATTCTGCCGCGGACTATGTTATACGAGCGAGTAGTATACCACCATTGTGTCTGGGGTATTGTGTTGCACGTATAAAAGCAAATAATAAGTAGAGAATTCTTATATGTCTGTAAAAAAATTTTGCACACAATATTGTTACGAAGTTGCAAAGCTGTTTTCCTGACATGTTAATATTGGGGAGAAACTTGGCGACTTGGAGAGAAATTTCCCGATCTTGGCGATAAAAGCAATCTTCTAGAAAACTCCTTAACTGTGGTCCTATCTCTACTGAGAGTTAGTAACGTTATGAACCTTCTAGAGATTACGTTACTTCCTACGTAATGACGTCACTTCCTGTTGAAAAGGTTTAAAAGCAAGCTCTCAAACCAAGAGTTGAAGCCAACAAACCAGTTGAAGTTTTTTTAAGAAGCGAAGTTTGTGAACTGAGAAACATTTGAGCACTGTGTTTGAGATTTATTGTGATCTCTGTTGAAGATTTATACAAGAGGGTGGAACGAAAAATTTTTTTTCAGAATTTCAAAACCTACCTATGCGGAAAAGATGTTCTATGGTATGGAGATTAAGAGAAAAATAATAAAAAAAAATTAAATTCAAAATTTAATACCGCCGCAAGGGGGTTGAATTTTCGAAAAAATGGAAAAATACTAAATTTTGATTATACGATTTTAAAAAAAAATTACTAATAATCAAAACCTACTTATGCGGAAAAGATGGTCTATAGTATGGAGATTAAGAGAAAAATAATAAAAAAATTTAATTAATCATCACTTTTGGTTATTTATATTGCAGAAAAAACAATTATTTCGAATCTAAAATCGTATAATCAATAATCAAAATTCAGTATTTTTCCATTTTTTTCGAAAATTCAACCCCCTTGCGGCAGTATTAAATTTTGAATTTAAATTTTTTTTATTATTTTTCTCTTAATCTCCATACCATAGAACATCTTTTCCGCATAAGTAGGTTTCGATTAATAATAATATATATTTTTTTAAATAGTATAATCAAAATTCAGTATTTTTCCATTTTTTTCGAAAATTCAACCCCCTTGCGGCGGTATTAAATTTTGAATTAAATTTTTTTATTATTTTTCTCTTAATCTCCATACCATAGAACATCTTTTCCACATAGGTAGGTTTTGATTAATAATAATATTTTTTTCTCCGTAGAAGAGCGATTCACCCTATTATATAAGCTCTGTCTTATAACCTGTGCTACATTTATTTTTCGAGAAAATTTACAAAATAAAGAATTTTATTCTTTTTTAATCCTGCTTCTTGGAGTGCGTTCACGGACACCCACCAGACGTTTTTGTAACAATATCCTTTGATAAACAGTGGGGATACCCAAGAAACCTTTCATGGATGTGATAATGGATATCTACCCATAATATATAATGGATATATACCCAATGAAACAAAGGAGGGGAAGCGAAGTTTAGAGACTGGCTTCGTTTCAATAGAGATCCATCAGCACGTGTAAAAGAAATACAGTCAAACCCCGTTATAACGAACCCTCAACGGACTGACTCAGAAGTTCGTTTTAACCGAGGTTCGCTGTATCCGTATTCGCAAAAAAATGCCCTAACATGCTAAGATACTACTTATATAATAAACATTTTAATAACATAATATTTTCATTAGTAATTAAGGACAAATAAAGTATTAAATAATTCGCTTGCCAACGTTAGCCATGGTCACTGCAAAGTTCACAGAATGACAAGCAATTAAACTAAAATTGCAGAGAAAACATGTGATTGGTCCTAGGTCGTCTGACCAGAAAGCCCCCCACTTCCTTGGTTGACACCAGGCCATGTGTCCACCGGGCGGAGGAGGGGAGACAGAAACTGTAAAGAGCCTTTCCTATTGTTCCTTTGTCTCACTTATGGGGTTAGCAGCGACTCCAACAAAGGTACAATAAGCGAGGAATGTGGTCTCTGGACCAGAGTATTTCGTGCAAAAGGGGTAACTCCTGTAGGAGTTGGGTTGATTTGAGCACAATTAGTAAAGAATGTCCCTTTGGGCAAGTGAAAAGTTTGAAGTTTTAGAAATTTTCAATTCGCTATAACCGAGCCTCTAGCGTTTGCTGTTCGTTGTAAACGTATGAAAATACATTATTAACATAGGGCTTTAGTTGGGACCATGTAAAAGGCTCGCTGTAACCGTGGGTTCGTTATATCCCGGGTTCGCTATATCGCGGTTGGACTGTATTTTATAAGCAAAATTATTTCAGTGTTCGCTGCCTTTTTGCATAAAATTTTTCAAAATGATTTTTAGACGTGTAAGGTATCACGTTAGGTATGAAGAAGATGTGTTAGGGATCACATTTTAAAAGCATGCCACACGGAGAATCATATTAAAAGAATCCAAGAAAACCACATTCGAGCAGAAAATCTGCCACATTTAGAATACAAAAATCTGCCGAAAGTGGATGTGAACCTGGATTATTCCTTCATTCTTCATTTTTCTACCCTGAAGTTAGGGTAGGGAAAATCTAATGCAACTATGTACGGAAAAGCTCTGAAAAATAAGTTTGGCATTGCGTCAGACATTCTTATTGGTTTACAAAGGGGAAAAGTCCTCGAATTATTAAATTAGAACTTCAAAAATTAAGTTAAAAATTATAAAATAAACATTTATAAAACCTTAATATAAAACACAAAAAAGCAAATTAGAACGAAAAATACAATTAGAATGAAAGCAAAATGGAAGAAAATTGGAAAAGAACCAAAATGGCGATTCTTCCTCAGAGGCCACACGTCATTGTAGCTCTAAAGCAGGACAAAATTTTTCTGAATAAAGGAATGACCATTAGTCAAAAATTATTCCCTTATGTGGCCTGAATTTTGTCCAACATCTGAAAATAGGAAAAAAGAAAAAACATAACAGATACCTGTACAACAGAAACAATAATGAGACAGAAACCAAAAAGCAAAAAGTCATCGAATTATTAAAGCTCATCCAAGTGGGTTGTTCGATAACTACAGGCTGTTCCGAAAATATCTGGCAAAAATGAAAGGATAGGTCAGATGTACGATAAGCATCCAAAATGACATGGGCGCGCAAACGCCATCTGGAGGCAGCAGAGGTCACTTAAAATAATACAGCGCTGGCCACAATTGCCGACACTTTTTGAAATTGGCACATTTTTTTTACAAAAATATCTCCTCGAACTTCCGCCATATAAAGAATAGGGGTTAACTCACAATTTACATTGAAGATTCGGTCACGATGACATTTTGGGGACAGACCAGAAATTGATGAAGTCGAAAAGGAATTTTGGATCACCCCATTTCACCGAAAGCTGATAATAGTTTGCAACTTTCGATAATAATTTTGTGTGTTGTGCGCAATATTTGCATGCATTTTCGTAAAAATAGCTGGGATATTCGGGTAGATATAAAGGTTTCTTTTAAAAAAGAACCAATTATTTCACATGCCTTTTGCTTATAACTTGCAGCGTTTCCATCCAAATACATATTATGTGACGATATGTTAGAAAAGCTTCGTCTTAAAATTTGAAGTAAATACTTTGAGCATTTGTAGTAAATAATCTTTTACTCCGCATGCGCGAAAGGTAGCCAAATTTTACTTTCACAACTTGAGAGCTTTAATATATGGCAACTTATATAAAAGTTAGTATCACAACTTCAAGATAATACCTATATAAAAGTTATATAATACTATATACTTATAGTATTATATAAGTACTTATATAGTATATATAATATAGTACTATATTATATATATATATATAAGTTATATAAGTATTATATACTTATATAAAAGTTCCTTATTATATAAATTCCAACTTATATGAAAGTTATTTATCACGTCTTCAGAGCTTTTATATATGGCAACTTATATAAAAGTATAACCATCAACTTTTATATATGTCAACTTATATAAAAATTCCAGTTCAATACCTTTCAGATTCAGAAAGATATCGGCATTTTCGCCAGCGCTATTTTATTGCAAATGCCATCTGCTGCCTCCAGATGGCGTTTGCGCACCCATGTTCCTATGCGACTTTGTATGCTTATAGTATGTCTGATCCACACTTTCATTTTTGTCAGATATTTTCGAGGACTCTATATATTTGATGTCATATAGCAATTTTGATGTCAATCCAGTGACCGGTTTCAGTTGCAAAATGCTCAAATTAGGTGAACTTTAATTATAAGCTCCTTGCTCTTACTCATGCAGAGTACCGGCTCCTAGATCGGTACGGTAGCTTGCTGCCGTCGGCTTTGAAATTGGTGATAAAATCAGAACAAGACTTGGCTTAGGCTAAAAGTATTGGTGTGCCACAAACCCGAGATCAGTCCCAGATAGCAATATTAGTTTGCAGCAAGCTTGCCACAAATTTGTCATGACAAGAGTGCAAGCTTGCAGCAAGTTAACGAAAGCTTCGAAGTCACCATGGAACGAATTTGCAGCAAGCTTGCCACAAGCTTGTCGTGCCAACTCATTACAAATTATAGTAAAAACAGAGTACGACCACAACCCAGGACAGAACTCGCGACCTACTGCTTAGTAGACAGACGTCGATACCACTCGACCGGCTCGGCTACGACAGGCGAAGATAGATTTCACTAATACATCGTTCGATTCGATTCGTATACGATTTATTTTAAACTTTTTTCTTGATTTCATTAATTTTTTGAGTTGAGAATACGATTTTAAGTCAGAGAGAGCGATTTTGCTAGTTATTTTTGCTAGTAGAATAAATTATGAAATTAGAGTTCAAAAGTAATTACTTTAAAATGGGACAAAATGTCTAAGTTATTATTTTTCAACAAACATTGACTGTTTTTTAGATTTAATTTTGTTTATAAACGTTAAAATTTCAACATTAAGAAAAAGGCGATATAGTTTTCTTTAAAGTGCGAGTGATATATTTAGTAAAAAGATGGAAATTGTTTCAAAAATTTTTTTCATAAAATAGCTAATTTTTTTTACAAATTATCATTGATTTATTGAATTAATAAAAAGAAGAACGGTCTAGGAGATGCTATTAAAAATCTGATGTTTTTTAAAACAGAGGCAAAGATAATTATCTCTTTGTGCTGTCTTTGCATCAAGCTTGTTTTGCAAACTTGCAGCAAGATTTTTTTTTTGATGATTTTCATGATTTGCAAGGGAGGTGGCGCTATTTGTCACATCGAACTTGTAGCAAATGCGTTACAAGCGAGGGTGGAGCTAGTTGTCACAGCGAACTTGCTACAAGTTCGTTTCAAGTTTGACGCGTCAAATTTTGCCATGACAAGGGAATATCAAGTCAAAATCAAACTTGCTGCAAACTTTCTCTGCAGCGGTCGTCAGAAACAACCGAAATTTTCCAGAATATGTTGCGTGTCTCACGAACCAGTTAGCACCTGCTGAGCAAATGTGCTAATTGGTATAAAGAGTGCGTGCTCATCTCTCGTGTCTTTGCACGTGACGTTGCTAAGCGATTCTGATTCCTCCTCTAGAAATTGTATTCTGAGTTTTGAAGCACCCTGCATATTTAGTGAAATACTTTTAATGAAGCCAGTGCACATTTGTAAGTGTCTGCTTGTTTTCAGAAACACAGTGGCGAGAAGCGACCATAGCTCTTGGCGTCATACTATCCGTCGTAATAATAGCGATGTCCTGCTACATCAAGAAACACAAAAGCAGGTAAGTTGTCACATGTAACCGAAGTTATTTTATATAACGGGCTCCTGAAAGCTATTTAAAGTATTTTAAATGGGATATTGTGAAAGTCTAAGGGACCGTTGCGAGTGCTTTCGAAAAATGAACACAAACCAGGCTTTAAAAGTAATTTTTTGAAAATGTTCTTAAAAATTTCGTAAGAGAACAGAACTGAAACTTCTGTGATCTTAATTAGTGTGCTAGAATGCAGAATTTTTTTATATTTATTTATTTTCCACTCCTTAGTTTTTAGTTTATAATTCATTATTAAATAAGGAAATCATTTTTCCATAAATTCACTACCATGTAGTGTCACTTGTACAAAATCAAAACCTATCAAATTAATCACTTAACTGAAAATTAAGTTCTAAAATTGCTAATATAGTGTATTGTCTTCAAGAACACAGAAGTATGCAAAATTTCATAAATCTAGCATATGAGGAAGTAAGTAACAAATCGATTACAATATTCCATCTTCACAAACATATAAAATCAAGTGCAAAAAAAGTTTAGAATAAAAAAAACCATTATGTAAAACAGGTTAATTTGTTTAATTTCAACCGTAATTTTTCTGATTTTTTAAAAATTTTATTCGCTATGATATTCGCGTATATGATTATTCGGTTTCTTTTACCATTTTTTTTTAGTAAATGCGATGAAAAGAAATAATGCCTCCTCTTTTACCATTTTAAATGCAATGAAAAGAAATAATGTCTCATCATTTACCATTTTTTTCTAGTAAATGCGATGAAAAGAAATAATGTCTCCTCTTTTACCATTTTTTTTTTAGTAAATGCTATAAAATACATAATGTCTCCTCTTTTACCATTTTTTTCTAGTAAATGCTATAAAATACATAATGTCTCCTCTTCTACCATTTTTTTCTAGTAAATGCGATGAAAAGAATTAATGTCTCCTCTTTTACAATTTTTTTCTAGTAAATGTGATGAAAAGACATAATATCTCTTTATCCCATACAAACAGAAAAAAACTTTCAGATTTTTAAAGTTATATATGCCTTTTAAGCTATATATGCTGTCTTTCTTTACATTTGTATATTGCATTCTGTCACAATTTACTTAAGAACATTAATCAGTTTTGAGATTCACCAATGCGGAGATTAAACATTGCAGATTAAGGGGAAAATGTCGACACTATATATATTACTTCCGGGGGGAAATAATTGCCTCTCGTTCCGTTATTTTCTCATCAATTTCAGTTTCGCTACCTTAATAAATATAATACTTTTAAATTTTTTGCAGAATATTTCTTTGCTTTGCTCTCGCATTAAAAACATATCGTTAACTTTGTTACAACTTGTGTTTCTTAAGTTTTCGCTCAATGAAGTAGTTCTTCCTCTCTTACATTTCTTGAGCTTATAATTCTTTTCCTTTTTTCATAAAAAAGTTTTGAATAAATATAAAGCTGCGAAGGCATCAAAAATTAAATATTACAGTATTAATTTAAAAATATAGTTAAGGAGAAAAGTTATAATGGAACTAGAAAATTTGTGACCGTCTAAGACGGGATTGTAGCTTGAAAACAATATCTCAGAACTGATTGTAACAGATTTACTCACGAAGGATGTATTACAAAATCTCATGCTCATTTTTTTGGCATAATTTACAACAATGCTTTTCATTGTTGAAACGCAATTCAATCCGTTTTCATTGTTTAAACAAATATTTAATTGCGTCTTTCTCTTTCATTGTTGAAAGCTGAGGTAATATTCTAATACAATCATTCGATTGGCTCGTTCAATAATGACGCAGACAAAAGGGGCGGAGTTATGTTAAGCTCCGCCCAGCGTTACAGACATCTCTGGACTTTTCTATTATAGAATAAAATACTCTGAATTGTATTCACTTTGATTAACCTGGAAGTACAGCGTAACATAAGAGGAGATTCGAATGTTTTCTTTATTTTTTATTTATTTTGCAACGGCATTTCTTCGCGCGCAGCTTCACACCAGCTCTCAGGTACTTTTCGCGGAAACAGAAAAAAAGCCTTCCATTGCAAGCCGATTAGGCTCTAGGGGGATGACTGTGAAATATTTTCAATTATTGTATTAATTTATTTAAAAATAGGAAGTATGAACGAGTTTTCTGCTTTGTTCTGGTTATGTAATCTTCCGATACACCCACCGACTTCCGGTGTAATGTTTCGTCAATTTGGAATCTTTGAAATTTCAACACTCTGTTTGAAGGTGTTAATTAATGTTTAAAGTTGAGTTTTCTAATGTTATGGCTTAAGGATAATTCGGAAGAATTAAATTTGATATTTCTGTTGTTGTAACTCTCAATATTTTCTCATTTTGTGGGAAGGCTGCCATAATAAATAGTTATCGCTGTTTTTGGCCTAATTCTAAGGCTTATTTTGCAGTTAAAGTTTTAACCAAACAATTCACTGGCGGTTAAATCTTGATACAGTATTCAAATGGATTTGGGGATTGCTTAAGGCGGAAGGTTGCCGGAAACGGAAGTTCTATGAACCTAAAATAAAACAAGCAGAAAACTCTTCCATAGATCAAATTAAAGGATATTACAGAGTAAAGATCCGCATTATATGACGATTATTCTTTTCGCTTTCTTTTCAGCTCCTGAGGATAGCCTGAATAGCTCAGAAGCATGAATTATTCTGCTGTTAGTTCTCTGAAAGTGGACGGCGAATCGTCTGATTTCGGTCATCAATGCACAAGAAGCAAATGTAATCCTTAATTTTTTTATTTATATCACATGACATTTTCAAAACAAGACTGTAAAATTCATTTCGAAAAACTGGGTTTCTTTCCTTTCCTTACATGCAAGACACAAATTTTCTCCCAGCAGCCTGCGCACAAGCAGGTCTCAAAAAGTGTGCTGATAATATCCGTTGAGTTTTCGGTGTCCGAACATTTTTTTTTTTCGTCTTTACCACGAAATAAATGGATAGTTGAAGGTAGGCTCGACCCTTCCTTAACTTAAAGCACGCCATTCACATCTCTTCCAAAATGGATTTTTTGGAACACGGGAAGGAAAAGGCATCGTCAGATTTAAAAAACAGATGGAAATTGGCTCAACCCTTCCGTGACTTAAAGCAGGCCATTCACATCTCTTCCAAAATGGATTTTTTGGAACACGGGAAGGAAAAAGCATCGTCAGATTTAAAAAACAGATGGAAATTGGCATAACAGAATGGCAATTCAAAGGAACTCAAAATCCGACACTTGATTCCAATTTGGGGCCTCTATTCAAGGGTAGCGTTACATCAAAGGATCTGACGACATTGAGACCTCGCGTCGAGGGTAAAAATGAAACTCGAAATCTTCCGTGTAGGGGTAGAGGAGGGGGTAGAATTCTGCGGCCTTCAACCTTGTCTGAAAACGCATTTTGGAACATCCGTGAATAGCGTGCCCCATTTTTCGACTCGAATGGATGGAAAAAAACAGGCCTGGGACAAATGGAATGGAATGGAGTACAGATGAATGCCTAGCACCTGTAGTACAGTCTTGGGACAAATGGAATGGGATGGAGTACAGATGAATGCCTAGCTTAACGGTGCCCATACGTCCGGAAAGAACTTTAAAAAGTACTTATGGGATAGAAATGCTCCTCGGGCCTGTCCTGCCGCATTTCGAGAGGGACTTTTCATTGACAAAACGTGACGTCACTCCCGTAGGTTGCTGTGTTGCGGTTACTTCGCAGGTTGCATCGGTTTATTCGATAGCTAAAATTTCGTGTAACTTCAATAACATTTACATTGATTTATGAATTGACATTGCAAGCCTTTTATTTTTTCCTTTACAAAATAACTCAGTGAATACTATTGGGGCACATATGTCCCAACGATATCGATGGATGAGACGTATACGTCTTGGTCTTAAACCGGTGGATATGTTTTCCCTAAAAATAAAACATCTTTGTCTTGGCATTCTAGTGCTCCTGCTCATAGTTCATGCTATCAAAATTGTTGTGGCTTAAAGGAATGAGGGAAAAAGCAATCATTTAAGGAAGAAAATCATTTCTAGTAGCGGAAGGTTCAAATTGAACGATTACACAAACAGAAAAATGTATCACACTCGAAGTTATCATCACATATAAAGTTGATTGTGTTTCGTACAAAATAGTATCATCAGATGTAAAAGCATAAGCGTAACGGAACAAAATCATAAAAATGTATTTGACGCATAAAACAAAATTCTAAACACTCATTTTCTCACAAATAGAGCACAAAGCCTTATTTTATACATTCTAAACGGGAGAGAGAAAAATCATTGGAAGTAAGACTCAGACAGAAGTTCTGAGTTGCAACTCTAGAAAGCTTGAGATACGCCACAAAATGAATAAAAAATTCCACACAGAATCGATGCAAACAGAATGAAGTACAATCGCCACAGATTGAACAGAAAATTCTACACAGAATCAGTGCAAACTGAATAAAATACAATCGCTGCAAATGGA
>BGPR01017611.1:4986-32222 GCA_013235015.1 Araneus ventricosus | reverse complement strand
ACACTCTTATAGTTCCGCAACCAAATAACATAGAGAGTTAGTTTATATTGTATGGCAACTTTTTCGTTTAAAATAAAGTTTTAGCCGTTTAAAATAAACTTCATTAGAACGAAAATTGTTTGTTCTTTCTTATGGCGTATCTATTTTTTTGATACGATTATTAGAAAAATTGAAATGGAGAAATGAGTATGAAAACTCACTCAAAAAACCACAAAATATTTATTTAAAAATTTCTGGATCGAATTTTAAAAATCGGGCTTCGAGGTGCATTGAGTCAGCATTTGTACTACCTGTGTGCCAAATTACAGGCCTGTAAGGGCAATATTTTAGGTCTAAACATCGCACAGACACACACATTCAAATATTGACTTTTATAGAGAGAGATTTATTTTGAGCTATTGCTCATGTGCCAGATATGTACAACACCAAGGTTACAGAACTAAATACACAAGATAATCCGATTAGTGCGAGAAAGAAAATCGTTTGAAAAAAGTAACTTATAATAATGAAGAATAAATATATGAATAAAAGAACAAAGTACAGTAAAGAAAAATAGGAATAAAATAAATGAATAAAAGAAAGTAAAAATTGAAAACTCGATTATAAATCAGCCTGAAAATTTTTATGTAAAATTAATTCATGGAGGATCGTTAATCAAAAGAAATAAAGTTTCACAGGAAATTATATATGTTTATAAACCATACTTTTTTAGAAAAAAAATGTCATTATCCATATATGAATTAATAGACAGAAAAATAATTAAAAATGGACAAATAATATTAAAAACCCCGATAGCTTAGCTTAGGATGTTCTTTTAACAAAAAAAATAATAGTAATAATAATAATCCTATGCAGCAAGTATGGTTCATAATGAATCATTTGTTATTTTTTTCTAATCTGATGTTTTATAGAAAAATCTAATTTTCATAATTTTTATGAATATTTTTTTAATTTACTTGTTAGATTAGCAATTATTCATTTTTGAATGAAGATCATGGTCTGTTACTTGATAGTTTTGTTTTGCTAAAATTTTAAAGTCTGTCATTTAGAACAAACCTAATATTCTTACCGAAATGCTAAATATATTGAAAGCTATTTATTGCTCATATCATATGACAGATATAGTAACTCCTCCAATTAACCAAATGAACTCCTGCACAGCTTTCATTTCTCTAATGTCCAATTAGTTGTCATCTTATCTTCGGAAAATGTGTTATTTTGTTCAATTAAAATGCCATGAAATAATTGAGATGTTTAAGAATGGTATTTAATTATTATTTCGAGTTTAGTTTAGTTATTCTAATATATTAACTCAGTGCCGAATTCAGGGGGGGGCTATGGGCTGCAGCCCCTCCCAGAGCTAAACCAGAATTCTTGATTTCATTTAAAATCACTTCAACTGTTTGTTCTTAATTTCCCTTTCTTTAAAAAATAATGAAAACATGACAACATTGCTTTCTGGCTTGACAGGCTTGAAAATTTTCCTACTTTTCTAGTCATTCCACTTGTACTTGTAGCTTTGACGCGGTCGAAAATATTTTTTGGCTACTTATTGCATTGTATTTTTTTATTAAATTATAGAAAGTATTGTAGTGTTATTTATGATTCTTAATATCAGGCGAGCAAAGTCTGTGAAGTTAAAGTGTTTTGATTTGCTTAAGTCATGAGGTTTGAGATTCGTCACGACAATACAAAATTTTTACGACCTCAGCCCCTCCCAGACCCATATCCTAGAATCGCCACTGTATTAACTGTATTATAGTCCCGTTTTGAAGCAACAAGGACTATTTTGAGACGGACCTCATAATTTTGAACCGCGGTCATATGATGAGAACTACACCTGAGCTGGCACCCTTTTTCCAAACATCCTCGCCGCACCAGCGGGAGGACGTTTGATTTAGTACGTATGATTTAATGTACAGAAGGCCCTCATACTCGGGGGGATATTCAGCGGAATCCGGTTTCGAACCTGGAACCCTCCGGCCTCCGAAGGCGAGACCTAAAAATCGTGGTCTAATTTTGGTTTCGAATTTCAACGTTTATGAATGACTTATTTTTGGTTTATTAGATCAAAATCCTATCAAATCAACGATAGCTGAAAGGTGGCATAATTAAAATCAAATCAGTTATCTAACAAACTTTAACGAAATCTTTTAAGTCAAGATGATTTTTTCAAATATTTTTGCTAATAAATGTTAAAGAACTTGTAAAACGAAAACCATCTAAAAGATTTCACCAAAGCCGTCTCTAAGATTTTTCCACTTAGGTTCGCGATCCATAGATTAAGCTAACATTTTTTTTAATGTACAGTGATGGAAAAGTCATTTTAATGAAAAGTAAGTAGTCGAATTTTTGTGGTTTATATATCTTCAAAAAAATTTAATTTATTTTTTATTAAATACAATTTATAGTAGGGAAAAATGGCTTAAAAATTGTGTCATTGGTTCAATGAAGGAAATTGGTTTTCCAGATTGGGCCACTAATTTTCCAGAAAGGACTACCAACTTCTTTGAGCACAATTACAGCAAAAAAAAGAAACATAATTTTTTTTATTTTCCAATTCACACTAGTACAATGTATGAACCCAAGTATGACATCTTATGCACTGTAGCACTTCCTCTTCTCCCTTTGTTTCCTCACAAATGACACAAAAGTTCATGAACTTAGCTTTTGATCTTCTTGATTCAGCATTTGAAGGCTTTAATGTCCCATTGGCTCTTTTGCTTTGACGTGTACCACTTCTTAAGAGGTATAAAAGAAATGTTTTAGATGGTATGAGTTTAAATATAAATTTGGAATTAAAAGATAGCCAAAAATTATAAAAATAGATAAGATATATTTAGCGACAATTCTAACAGTGAAACATAGCGATAAGCGAATAATAATGTTTACCACTCTGATGCATAATCTTGTTGTTCTGTTGCCACTCACCCTTAAAGAATAAATTGGAGCCTTACATTCCAGTTTATGAATGGTGATGATATTATAGTGGTGGTGACTGCTTTCTGAACTGATCCTGTAGTTTAAAATAATAATTCCATTGATTTAAACAGTCCAATTTAGGCAACCGCTCGTGATCCAATGTGGGCAGCTTTTGGACTACAGCAAAAAATTTCCCCTGCTCTTATTTTTATGCTATTTTAATAAAATTATTACAGCAAATTGTAGCAAAATGAATTCCCTATCTGAGGGTATAATAACATATTTTGCTACTTAGTTTTAAGGGCATTTTGTCTTTTCTTAAAATAAATAATTGATGATATCTAAATCTAAGCATTTGTTCTGTAAGTGTAACCAGTTAGCGCTTTTTCTTAATGATTTTATACACCATGTTTGCACCGTTATAACATGCTCTGTCAGTAGGGGGGGGGGTTATGGGCTACAGCCCCCCAGAACTAAGCCAGAATTCTTGATTTTATTTAAAATCATTACAACTGTTTGTTCTTAATTTCCCTTCTTTTAAAAAATATATAATAAAAACGTGACAACATTGCTTTCTGACTTGACAGGCTCGAAACTTTTCCTACTTTTGCAGTCATTCCACTTGTACTTGTAGCGTTGACACTATCGAAGACATTTTTTTGGCTATTTATTTCACTATATTTTTTATTAAATTATCGAAAGTATTGTATTGTTCTTTTTTATTTTTATTGTCAGGTGAATAATGTATGTTAAGTTAAAATGCATTGGTTTACATAAGCCATGAGGTTTGAATTCGTCACGACGACACAAAATTTTATGACTTAGCCCCTCCCCCGATGCAAATCCTGGATTCGCTACTGTATTCTGTGTATTTTACGGCTAAATTCTTAAAAGAATTGAAGTTATGCTACCGATCCAAATCAGGTGCCATTCCGCATTCGGCAGCTCTTGCCCCAATGCAAAGCAAATCCAAATAAAATCGTGGACCTGCACACTGCACAAGGTGTGGTTACAGAAGAGAAAAACCTCAATAAAATGCCGAAAATAGATTTCCGTTCCATATATTCATCTCACGTATTTTCTGGTAAGTTAATATCAATGCCACCAGTGCTGTCGTGGATCAGCAATTCTAACGTATTTATTGCTCAGATCAAGGCTGATTATAACATATTTGTTCGTTATACGTATTTTTTCCGCTGCTTCTTGCCCATTCACATGTCCTTCAGATTTTGCTACATTTTAATCGGTTCATGTTGTTTCAGAATGTTCTGAGCATTGATTCTTTGTTTTATCATACTTTTAGTGCAGAAAATGAAACTTATTTACTACCTACGTCCCGAAAGGTTGTAAATAAACTTCAAGGATAGGTCAGACAGACAGAAACAAGTCATTTTTACATTAGAACATGAAGTCGGAAACGGTAAGGAATAGGGGCACTGCAGGGGGCACTTTGTGAGTAAATTAAAAAAAGGATACACCAGATAAATATACAACACAGATTTACCCTTTAACAATTTTGCCCGAGCTCCACTAATGCGTGAATTAGGTCATTTTCAAACTCATAATCTAAAATTAAATCATTCATAGATGTTATCATTCGATACAAAAATTTCCGTTTACCCACTATCATCTAAAGTGTCCTATGAATATGTAGTTGAATCAAAACGTCAACGCATTCCCAAAAGAGGCGGCGGGGGCCATCTAATTAAACGGTACAGAAAACCACACTGTTAAGGGGTTAGTGGAATACAAATCTACAAAGTACAGCAGCCCAGCTGCATGAATAGCAACATGCGAAAAATGCATCCCCTCAGACTACAATTCCTTTGAAAGCTTGTTTTAAGTACGAGGATGGATCCAAAAAGAAATTTGCAAGGCTAATGAAAAATTATATATTAACATCAGTCAGAAATTACAGAAAGGAATTGAGAGGCTTACTTGCCGATCACTTTTCCACATAATCGCCAAATCTATTTAGGCATTTATCTGAACCCAGGACCAGATTGCTTAACCCGGCTTGGCAGAAATTACGTCTCTGTCCATTGAGCCAGTTCACACACTGCCTGAAAACAAACTTGTTCCAGATAAGTTCCTTCATTTTCGGAAATAGGAAATGGTCTCTGGGCCATCGTGAAGCCATCTGACTCAAACGCCCTGGTATATTGAGTGATGGTGTCATCCTCAAGAATTGCTGCTAAAGTTCAAGTGGGATATCTGGATCCCCCCATACAGCACAGATCTGGCACCCAATTTGGTTTTTCAAACACTTATCTGGAACAAGATTCTCTTCAGACGCTGATGTGAAAACACCTGCCGAGAACTGGCTCAATAGACAAGACGTGATTTCTACTAAGCCGAGTTAAATAAATTGGCCCTGCTTTCAGATAAATGCCTAAATAGATTTGATGATTATGTGGGAACGTGATCGGCAAGTATGTCTCTTAATTTCACTCTGTACTTTCTGTCAATTGTTAATAAAGAATTTTTTTGTTACTCTTATAAATTTTTTGACGTAGACTTACGTCTCTCCATAGTGGCCTAATGGTGTGTCGGGAAAGAAAACATTTATGACGCTTTTCGTGCTTAAGTTAAACGCTTATAGCTCCGCAATCAAATAACATAGAGAGTTAGTTTCAGTTTCATTTAACAGAGAAAGGAGGAAATTGAAGATTTGAAAAATAATTTTAGAATTTGTAATTACGGTTTAGTCACAGTCGAGTTGCAAATTTAGTGAAAATCACGAAGAATTTTACATAGATAGAGTCGCGTAGTCACACTAGACTATTAGTCACTATAGACTATGGAGTTAATAGTCACATAGAGCTACTTTAGTCACAGAAAGTAACAGTTGAGTAAGGTAAGTAAGTCTACGCCCCTCAATCCCAGCGGCCGTTTCACAGAGACAGCCTGCCTTCGAATTTTTTTTGGATCCATGCTCGTACTTTGAATGTTTGTCTCATTGACATGCCGCCCTACTTGCCATTTATCATATTTGCCATGCTGCGTACGACTTTTTATCCATACAATTGAGATGTCATGCTATTGTAAATTTGCATTTCATTAAATCTGTGGTGTACATTTTTTCTTTCTTGTGTATCCTTTTCTTTTATTTAATTTACTGGCATCCTGTGTCGCTTCTCTACATTTTGCGGTTCCAACCACATGTTCTGTTGCAAAATTGACTTGTTTCTTAAAATTCGTAAACAACCTTCCGGGACACCCTGTATCGCAAAGCACTCATTTACAGGCGAGAGGAATCGGTAGCCTGCTTACATATTCGTCTAGAATTCAGAGAATCGGAGTCTCGAAACCTGATTTAATGAAAGGTCTACCATGTTTGTGCGTCCAGTATCCGTCGTGGATTATATTTTCTCGGCCTAATTTAGTTAGAGTTAATTAATCATATTACCGTCTCATTTGGAAGAAATACCAGGAAATATTTGTGCGAATCTCCTACTTCTGAACCATGATTAGATGATGAGGGCCGCATTTCAACTGTCACACCCTCTTCAAAATTCAAAGCCACACCAGCTGGAGGACGATTCAATCTCGGCGTCAGATTTAACTTTTTTTCACAACCCACGTCGACCCACGCACCCATTGGTTGTAGAGCAGTTAAACGGCCGAAGGGCAAAAGTTCAAAGTCTAAAGAGGCAGGAAACAGATGAGTAAAAGAACGCAAAACAGGGCACCCACAGACAGTACCAAACTACAGGGTGATTATAATTAAAGTTGCACTTTCAAAAGGCTGTGAAAAAAGAACCACTTCTCAGAATGACCTGATATTTCATCTGAGTATACGTGAAGCAATGGGAATTTGTTCTGCGAAAGAAAAAAAACTAGTTCAAAAGTTGACCGATAGATGGCGCTGTACTCGTGATAAGATGCTAAAAATCGATTGCTTTAAAAGATATGCTAATTTTGAGTTGCTAATTAAAAGACGTGACATGCTCACCGCACATTACACTTGTGATAAAAAGGCGGGGAACGTGCAGTTCCTGTTATTCTGCGTCTCAGAAGGTAATGACTATATCATTGAAGGATCGGGCTCTGCTTGTGAAGCTTTGTTACAAGAACGGTGACTTGCGGAATTGCATTGAAGAAATTCCGGATATTAAAGGGTTTAAGAAGCGGCTCTGGTCCGATGACTGCATTAGGTCTGAAGAAGATGATTGATAAATTCGAAGAGTCCGGTTCATTTGACGTGAAATGTGGTAGAGGAAGGAAAGCAGTTGCTTCGACGTCAGTGGAGTATGTGGCTACAACATTGCAGGAAGCGTCAAGCAGTGCTTTGGGAACGTGCAGTACACGGGGAATTTCCTGAACTTTAGGCATGCCTGTCAGCACGTTTCGTAAAATTTTACGAAACATCCTGCAATGCTATCCATACAAAATTACGCATGTTCAGGAGTTGGTTCCTGTTGACCTACCAAAACGAGAATCTTTCTCCCTGCAATTTCTTGCTCAAGTGGAAGTGGATAATGCATGGCCATGGAACATTTTGTGGACAGACGAAGCCCATTCACATCTCCAAGGTTCGGTCAACATTCAAAATTGCAGAATATGGGCAAGATTTTTATCCGCTCCAAATGCAACCATTTCCTCTTCATTCTCAAAAGGTCACTGTGTGGTGAGGGTTTACGGCAGCATTTATCGTTGACCCTTTCTTTTTCGAGGAGATTGGTCCTTCGGGTACTGTAACCTGTATAGTCAATGGACACATTATGAATCTCTTTTCGCAACCAGCTCATTCCAGCACTGCAACAGCGCGGATGTGTGGATAGCATAATTTGTATGCAAGATGGCTCCCCTCCGCACATTGCAACACCAGTGAAGCAGCTGTTGAATCTTCATTTTGGAAATAACAGAATTATCAGTCGCCATTTCCAAACAGCCTGGCCGCCACGATCACCTCACCTGAATCCTTGCGACTTCTGGCAGTGGGGTTACCGAAAAGAGGTTGTGTACGAGAGTCCGATTGCGAACTTAGCTGAATTGAAAAACCGCATTACGAAACACATTCACAATGTCACAACTGAAACACTCCGATCTGTTGTGGAACATGCTGTTTTGCGCTTTCAGCTCATAGGAGAAAACCTGATAACCCCTGATATAGACAATTAAAAGGATAGGTGCAAGGTTACTGAAAGTACACGGGTTAAATGTCTTCTACAATGCGCAGTTTAAAATTTCTTCGTTAACCCTTTGCACTCCAGCTTTATTCAGTTTGTATGTTAAATGTCGCATTATCGGCGACAACGGAGTGCAAAGTGTTAAGGGAATGAAAATGAAATTGAATATAAAATTACGCATAAGAGATTCAATTGAAATTATATTCCTGGCGAACAAGCTGGTCACCGAAAGCGGCTAGTATAACAATATTACGAAATGCTGGTTTCTCAAAATTGCTAGAAATGAAATCAAATGAAAAACCCTTCAGCTACTGATTAACAAACGCAACCTAAAATTGAAATTCAAATTAGATCTTGAATACAAAAAACAAAAAAGAATACAGTTGAGACCATTTGTTGATTCAATCTATACTTCTAAAAGGCAATGTTTGTGAGTGTGTGCGTGTGTGTGCGTGCGATGTCCAGACGAATCTATCGCACTGACAGCCAAGAAATTTGGCACACAGGTAGTCGTAAAGGTGACTCAATGCACCTCGAAGCCGGAATTTTAAAATTCAATCTTGAAAATTTTTTATTTAATGTTTTGTGTTTTTATGGGTCATTTTTGGCAAGTTTACGGCTGTAGTATCTTTTCTAATGATCGTTGAAAAACAATCAATGCACCATAGGATATAGCAAATAATTTTCGTTTTAATGAAGTTTGTTTTGAGATCCAAACGTAATTTACAGAATTTTGAGAAATTTTTTAAAAATAGTCAGTTTTCCCATCGAAATTTTATTTTTGTTTTTAAATTTGCTGCATCCGACGTTCTAATAACACTATTATTTTCAATTTTTTTCAGCTTATAACTGGAACGGTTCTGTCGGATTTGAAACAAGAACGGTTAAAATATCTTTTTCCGTTTTCCTTAAATCATTCAGTTAAAGGTTATGACGTCTCTTGCTCTCTTCACCGTCAGGCAATGAAATCGCAACAACACGTGCTGGGAAGGCTACGGAGAAAGTCTCGGGGAGAATGCTCGCTTGAGAAAATTATCTTTGAACTGACCAGGGAAAAATTAATTAAATAAAACGGGAAAATATATTTTAATCATTCTTGTTTTAAATCCGACCGAACCGTTGCAGTTATAATCTGAAAAAAATTGAAAATAATAGTGTTATTAAAACTTTGGATGCAGCAAATTTAAAAACCAAAATAAAATTTCGATGGCAAAACTGACTACTTTTTAAAAATTTCTCAAAATTCAGTAAATTATGTTTGAAGCTTAAACAAACTTCATTAGAACGAAAATAGTTTGTTCTATCCGATGGTACATTGATTGTTTTTCAACGATCATTAGAAAAGATACTACAGCCGTAAACGTGCCGAAAATGATCCAAAACAAGACAAAACATTAAATAAAAAATTTTCTAAATACAATTTTAAAATTAATTTTAAACCTGTGTGCCAAATTTCATGGATGTCAGTGCGATAGATTCGTCTGGACATCGCGCGCGCACACATACAAACATAGCCTTTTATAAGTATAGATAACAGTATGGTTTGAATGAAAATACGAGAAGTTTAGAAAAAGAATATTTATTTTATATTTTTAAACAATATGTCTTACAGTAACTAATACAACTTTACAATGTTCAATAATATAAATTAATGTATTAAAATTATATTTACAATATTCTTGAAGAATTTTTTTATTCTGTTGAATAAAGTTTCTAAGCATTTAAAAGACGAGTGTTTAAAAGTTACTAAAATAAAGAAAACTTTTTTTTAAATCACACTTTTATTAGAATAATAAAACGAATAATATGTATTTTTTTCATTTAAATTATTTTGTACTTTTTAATCTTTAAATTATATTCATTATTATAAACATTACGGAATCTTGAAATGAATTTTTAATCAAAAATTCAATACCATGTGGCTCCTTTCGCATGGAATCAAAATTTAGTAAAAATAATCGATTAATTGACAGTTATATAGTAATCGAGAGCACAAAAGTGTAAAAAAATTTCAATATTCTTGTACATCAGGAAGTCAAATATAAGGCAAGTCACACTAAATAAAAGTCTGTAGAAATGAGCTTAAAATGCAAGCTATTTTTGTTTCATTAAAAAAAAATCAATTGTTTTATAATCTTGCTTCTATCATTCAACTCTTCGAATGACCCGCTACATATTTAAAAATATTATTTTTGCAGTTAAATTCTCCCCGATCACTTAAAAGTAACTTAAAAAATGAGCTTAACATAAAACCTGCGTTTATTTCATTTTTTAAAAAATTAACTAATAATTGCATCCTACTGTTTCTTCTCTCATTAAACTCTTCGAATCACCTGCTACATATTTTCAACGCGTATCTTTGCAGCTAGTCTTCCGCATTTCTTAAATGTAACTAAACCAGTGGGAGTGGTCTACCCTATACTTTCTCGTATACTTCCCAAAAAAGTGTCATTTCCCTTTGCCCATGTGGATAAAAAAATCGAACCCACTGTAACCCAGAAGCAATGACTATCCACAAGTTTCCTTCAGCGCGCGCCAAGGTCATGAGTATCGCCAAGCGCTCGCCAAGACGCAAAATGGCCTTGTGTCATAGTAAGAAAATTAAATATGCAATTCGAATGCCTTTTTTAATCAATTGAAACAAAAATAAGATCTGTAATTAATGTTAGCAACCGTCATACCAATTTTTATTTATCTAAGCCAAAGGGTTTGGAGATATAATTTTTACCAATAAGCGATTATACAGTCCGACAGACAATCAACCCTTTGACGGATTTGGCCCAAACTTGATACGGATATGATGATAAAACTGTGTATCAAATTTTACATATCTAGCTATTTAAGTTTTTGAGTTATCGTGTTCACATGAACGTGGATAGATAGACAGACAGATTTCCCGTACACGGATTTTGTCCAAAATTTGGTAGAAACCTACAAATCATGTGCAAATATCACATACCAAATATCATCTCTCTATCTCTAATAATTTTCGAGTTATCGTTTTCATAGGCAGACAAACAATTCCAAATTTTCACAGACTTCCCGTGGACGGATGATTTTGTCCAAAATTTGACAGAAACCTACAAATTATAGCTAAAGATCACATACCAAATTTCATCCCCGTTGCTCTCACAGACAGACATAATTCCAAAATTGTGTTTTTCGGACTCGGGGAGGTCTAAAACGTGGAGATTCATCAAAATCTCGAGTTTTAATTTTTTGAAGATTACAATACTTTCTCTTTGTATACGAGAAAGTAAAAATGAGGTTAGCATGCAAGCTGTGTTAATTTCATTGAAAAAAAACCCTGTCAAGTTGGTTTATACTCTTACTTCAATCATTCAACTCTTCGAATGACCTGCTACATATTTACAACTCGTATCTTTGCAGCTTCATGTCTCCCCACCTCTGTTTTATTGATCCGTGTGCCTTTCCCCGAATCCTCTGTTCTCCTCTACATCCAGATATAAATTGATGCAATTCAATTCCTCCTTGAGGTGCCCGTATGTGTGCACTGCAGTGAAAGCAGCTTGCCAAGGGAAGGGGCAAGGGCCGCCACAAGTACACGCCCAACGCGGCTTTTTATAGACGAAATTCAGCTGCAGAATGCATGATGGATGTGCTCGGCTGCTCTTCTGAGTTCAGATTTCGAGATTAATTTTTTTTTAGTTCAGAAAATTTTGAAATAAATAGGTGTGTAATTTTTACTGGTGATAAGAGTTAGAAAATTTTTCATATCGTTTACAGAGCGTTGAAATATTTTCAGAGATTGTTAAATCGTCACTATATTTTAATGTCATATTTCTGAAGTCCTTTTCATGAAAATAAGCAAAATCAAATTGTTTTACCAGTAATGAGATCACAATCGTTTTATTAGACGGTTTACAAAGGTCCCACTTCTTAAACCTAAGTTCTAACTACTGGTGAAGTTTCGTGATTTTATAATTTGGTTCACTAGCTTTAAATAAAAACCCCTTCTTTGTTGGGTTTTTTTCGAATCTCCGACAAATTGATTATGTTTTCCAATCAAGGCGGGAAATCTCACCGCGAAAACATGAAGAAAGTAGGACTATTTGCGCCATTTCATAACAATATTCACAAATACAAAAAATAATCGCAGAATATAACGAGATTTGTAAGTAGTGTAATATTCGTAACGAATAAAAATATATATAATTGTAGAATTAATAAAATATTTAAAGAAAAGAAATTAATTAGATAAAAAAATCGTTTGGTCATAAAAGAAATTAATTTAAAAAATATCATTTGGCTGAAAAAGAAATTAATTAAAAATATCGTTTGGCATAATTATTTTCTAAAGGTTATAAAAATAGTGTGGCAACGATATATTTGTCTTTTGATAATATTACCTAGCAGCGGAGAAGAATAATAATGATTGAACATGGAATTCGATGTAAGTCAGTGATGTAACGTTTGTGATGTAAGTGTATGTGTTTGTCTTACATGTTTGTGCTGTGGAAGATGTCCATTAAACATATTATTTTTAATAAAGAAGGCTCCACGATTATTCATGCTATGTTGAAATACATCAGAGTAGCGATGAATTTATTCTAAACGAATATTCTAGCGACGAATTCGTCGCATGACATGCGACGCCAGTCAAGAAGGGGTTAACGTTACTCTAAATAAATCCCGCAAAAATAGTGTATTCAAAACATGTTCTTTTATTGCTAAGCTAAACATAGAATTTTTATTTTAATTATTTTATACTCTTTATCCTTTAATTTATAATTCATTATTACAAGTATTTTGGAATTTTTTGAAATCGATTTTTTCTCAAATTTGCAACTAGGTGGCTCTGATAAAATGCAATCAGAATTTCATTAAAGTAATCGATGAATTGTTAATTAAGGTATGGTATTGTCAGATTAGTGTATTGTCATCGAGAACACACAAGTGTAAAAAATTTGAATACTCTGGCACATCAGAAACTAGGTGAGAAATCGATTAACAAAATTCATCTTTACGAATATGAAACAAGTTAAGTTAAATAAAAATGTTCATAAATTAACAAGTGAACAGAATAACAAAGGTGAGAAGATGCTAACACAAATATTATGAAGATAATGACATTATTGTGCAATATGAATAAACGCGATTATTTAACGATAATTTCGACCGCTTCCTAGATGAGGATTAGAAACGTTCATTTTCTTACTGGAAGATGAACTTTTCATCAAACGAAAACCTAAGAGTAACAGACCTGAAATTAATAAATTTTTGAAAAAAATGGACGAATTTGAAATGTTATGCAACTGTGATAAAACATTGTAGCAAATATTTGCTCGATTCTAATAATGAATTTAAAATTTTACTATGCTTTCAATACACTTTTCATCGGACACTGTTTGAAAACATTTCATGCTCCGGAAAAATGAAAATAATAGCAATGGTGGTAGTCATAATTTTTATAATTACAGATGACTCTCATACAGCTCGAAGGATACGTTACGTGTTATAACGAAAACGCGTTATAAGGGACATGCATTATCGGTCGAAATTTTGCAAGCTAAAGCATGCCTCTAATTTGTAATTGCGTATGTTGCTAGTGAGATGTTACTTTTATTTTAAACAGTCAGCTTTACTCTTCATACAAAACTAGGGTTGCCATGCGTCCCGTATATATGGGACTGTCACCGTATTTCACTACTCAGTCCGTATCACTGTTTGTCCCTTTCTTGTCCCGTATTACTATTTGTCCCTTTCTTGTCCCGTATTACTATTTGTCCCTTTTTGTCCCTTATTACTATTTGTCTCTTTCTTGTCCCGTATTACTTTTTGTCCCTTTTTGTCACTTATTACTATTTGTCCCTTTTTGTCCTGTATTACTATTTGTCCCGTATTCTCCATTTTGTTGATCAGAAGTCATGTCTAATAAAGCTATCTGAATACGTATTTGTAATTCCAGCCCACATTGCAAATGTGGAAAGAATATTTTCCCTAATGTCAACTCAATGGTCGGAAGAAAGAAAGAAATTGTCAGTGGAGACAATTGGAATAATTTTGTATTGTCATTGTAATTCCAAAATGACTTGCGCCCAATTTTATAATTATGTGAAAGAAGAAAATATAATCAAGAAAGTAAAATCACCTTTAAAATATGTCTTTCTAAAAAGGATTAGCCTCGCATCTTTTTTATTATTCTACGTGTTCATTTTATTAGATTGTTTAAAGTTTACTAATTTTTTACAGTAAAATAAAACATTCCCTACTCACTTTTTTCATCTTTAATTTATTTAGTACTTAAGCGTCCCGTAACAATGCTTGACAGTTATGGAAAACCTATATATAGCCAACCAGTAAGTGTATTCATTTGCTTTTCTAAACAATAAAAAGTCAAAAACTAGAAAAGTGTTACATTTATCTTGCGCATAATACTGAACTGCCTTTTACTTTCTCGTATACGAAGTATACAAAGAGAAAGTACTGTAATCGTCAAAAAATTCGAGCTCGAGATTTTGACGAATCTCCACGTTTTAGACCTCCCTGAGTCCGAAAAACACAATTTTGGAATTATGTCTGTCTGTGAACACGATAACTTGAAAACTATTAGAGCTACGGGGATGAAATTTGGTATGTGGTCTTTAGACACATAATTTGTAGTTTCTATCAAATTTTGAACAAATTCCGTGAACGGGAAGTTTGTCTGCTCAAAAACTTGAATAGCTAGATGGATAAAATTTGGTACACAGTTTTATCGTCATGAATGTAGGTCCGTATAAAATTTTGGGCCAAATCCGTCAAAGGGTTGACTGTCTGTCGGTCTGTATAATCGCATCTCCAACGAATCCGCTATCTCCACGCGCATGCGTACTGGACGCAATCTGCTGTGCACGATATTTATTGACTCCTGCTTGGCGCTTTTTTTAAAATCCGATTCGCCTAGGGCATGCGTACTGGTAGCAATCTGTGCACGCCGGAGGATTATGTGACTTTGTCCTTGAGCCAGCAAGTCCCCCCCCCCCTTTTTCCTTGAGCAAGAAATCGGTACGCATTTAAATCGGAACGCATCTCTTTGAATTTGATTCTTTACCTAAATATTTTCTGATAGTCATTGGATCCTGGGTTACAGTAGGTTCGAATTTTTTTATCCACACGGGGGGAGGGGAAACAGCACCTTTTTCGAGAAGTATACGAGAAAGTTTAGGGGAGACCACCTCCGCTAGTTTCGTCTTGTCAAGAGCCGCCGAAAGCCGGGCAATGGGCAAAGTACTGTCATGCGGCCACGCCACACACATAAAAAACAAATACCAACAAACGGATAATAATCAAAATTCAATGAACAACGACCATATGGCAGTAGCACTTGACTGAGAAATTAATAGATAGTGTGGCAATTCTGAGTGTCTTCGCTTGAAATCTGGCCTTCCTCTTGCGAATTATGACAGTCACTTTTTGTCACGAAAATCTGACTGCCAGCCATCTTCTATAATTTAGTTCAACATAATCAGAATGTGTGAGTTTTCTTTTCAGAGAAAATAAATTTAAACATGTAATTCGAATCATACCTTGCCTATTTGCCATGGATAAAAATAAAAGTGTCGTATGTTGAACCGAAGAAAGTGAAGCATTGCTTCAGTAAAAAAAATTGTTTTTTTGGACGCACTCTAGCTATCTGTTAAATTTTTGTTTCTCTTAAAAACTTTAAGATGAAGCATTATTCAATTTTGTTTGTCGCTATAGGCGATTCCCTCCTCTCTCTTATTGTGTAAATTGTTAGTAAGCGGATACAGTAAACAGAATGCAGCAGAACCGTGACCGTCGTAAGCTCCGGCAACGGCAGAACATGTGTTTCGGTATTTCTGGCTTTCCGGCCAATCGTGGATGCAATGTAAAAATGCATGTTTTAAGTAAGCAAGTGATTCGTGCTTCATCTGGCCAACTTGCCATCTCACTCTTGGTTCCCTTAAGTTTATGGTTATTGTCTAATATTCTTCTCACGTACACCAACTTTCCCGACCTGGTGTGGAGAATGCGCATGTCCGCGCAGAGGAGAAAATTACGAAGTAAAACTTTTTACGATTGAGAAACACATTTACGAACGCAAATGCGTAATATATTATTAAATATTTTTAAAACTTGCTTGTCTAATGCTTTGCTTATTTTCTGTACTTAAAATTCGTCTTCTTTAATAGGTTTCAGAAACACCGCAAAAATAAAACTCTCCTGAAAATTTGAAAAATATATTTTTAATTATCCGGGGACGGTGGGCCCCTCTTTGAGCCCAGGCCCTGGGGATTTTGTCCGTCCCGTCCCCCTATGTCGGCGGGCCTTCGTTAGACGGGAGCACGTTATACGAAAATCCATTTTATTATTTAATCCTTAAAAGCCTGATTTTTTAAAAATTGATTTTAAAATGTTATTTGATTTTCATTGCTTGAACAAAACATGGGAAAAATACTTGAAAAAATCCTATTTTGTTTTCCGTATGGTTTACTAGCAGTACGCACACGGCGTTGCCCGTGGAATCAGGACTTCAACAAAATGAAGAAAAAACACAATGATATGAAAAAGTTTTAAAAACAAAGTCAAAACAAAAGATACACATTATTGATTTTCCCGCTTATTTTTATATTAAAAAATTGCAACGTGAAAATTATTATGCTGCAAGCAAATTATGCGAGATGAATAAATAAGTTAAGATACTGCCGAAAATAATAATCAGTCATTCAATTCAAGGTTATGACGTCACCTCCTCTTCAACCAATCAGATAGCCAGCTGCGTCCCGGAAAAGTGTCGCAGGAGAAAACTCGCTCGATAAAAATAACTTTCATCTGCCCAGGAAAAAAATAATTAAAAAAAAACCGGGATAAGATATTTTAACCGTTCTTGTTTTAAATCCGACAGAACCGTTCTAGTTATAAGCTGAAAAAAATTGAAAATAATAGTGTTATTACAAAGTCGGATGTAACAAATTTAAAAACAAAAATAACATTTCGATTGCAAAAATGACTATTTTTTAAAAATTTCTCAAAATTCAGTTAATTACGTTAGAAATTCAAAATAACTTCATTAGAACGGAAATCGCGTGCTCTTTCCGAGAGTGTATCTATTTTTCTCGTAGAGTTATCCGAAAACAAGCTATTGACAAATTAGTGCGAAAAATCACCCAAAACAACACAAAACATTAACTAAAATATTTTTCTAGATTAAATTTTAAAATTTCGGCTTCGAGGTGCATTGAGTCACCATTACGACTACCTGTGTGTCAAATTTAATGGCTATAAGTGCGATAGATTCGTCTGGACATAGCACACGAACATTGCCTTTTATAAGTATAGATGGCTGAAAACCGTTTTGTTGCCAACTGATAATACTGGGCTTAATTTCAGAAAAAAATGTCCTTGATGAAATTTTATAATATCAAACACAGATGAGTTTTAAAAATCAATAATACGGATAAGGTATTTCCTTCAACATTTAGAATAAAATATGGTATTCTCAAGCATACAAACAAAGCAAAAAATAATGCAGGCACCAGTGAAAAACATTAATTTATTTTTATTTTTTATCAACTTTCAGGCTGCCGTCTATATGTTGTTAATTGATTTAATAAAAATTTCAATATTTGTCCTAATGACAACAACAGGCATTAGAGCTTCAGTCTTATTCACAAGATTTTAGAAGACAAAATTGGGTATGGCAACAGTTTTCTTTTAAGGGTTAAAAGATCCAAATGAACTTTGCACTGATGGTTAAAAAGAAGTTATTCAAGTCTCAATCTCAAAGAAGCGTTACCTAAACAAAATGCACGGTTGGATTACTTCAGGCTTTTGCTATCTTAGCCATCTACTGAAAGCTAACGCTGGAAAGACTGAAGTCAAAATACTTGTATTTCAGAAGCTTTCTTTATTGATACAGATCAGTTGAATCGTAATGGAAGTGAAGACGGCTATTATTGGTCTCAGTGGTGATAATAGTTGAGAGTCTTTGTTTTAAAGATTTCTTCGAGTTCCGAGTTTTTTTGAGTAATTTATTCCACAGGCATGACTGCATTCTTTTCACGCATTTAACTTAATGCGCGTTTACATTCTAACGTTGTCTAAATTGGAATCTTCGGCAATGGAATCTCACTTTATGTAACAAAAAAATGCTGGTTCAGTGGAAAAAAGGAAGATTGATTAACCATTAGGATTATAAAAAAAACAAAAGCCTATCGAAGCGTGAACAGTTAGCGGTTCTAAAAATACATTTGGAATTTCTCGTTAAGTAACTTGAAGTCCCAGGTCTTGCGTTTAATTCAAAAAAAGTTTTAGCTTTCTCAAATCTCATGTCCGATAATACAGACACTGATTTATTTATATTTTTAAGGTAAATTTCAAAAGTATTGTAAAGTATTGAAAAAAAAAATGTTTTCAAAATACTGAATCTTCTACTTTTACTTCATAGTATTTAGTAGAATATTACGATTTCAACTCCTAAAAGGATTATTGGGAGATGAAAATATTTTATTAGTTAATTCTTGAACAAAACTCTTTAAACAACGCTTTTAAAAACTTGTTTTTTGTCAATGAAAGAATTTCTTCGAAAAAGATAAATAAATATGTCTTTTGAAGGTGTTTGTTTCGTCGACTCGTTCTGATACAAAATCCGATTTCAATCTTTTCTATATATTTACGTTGTTTTTCTGACTGCAAATTTTTTTAAAAAATGTGTGTTTCAAGATACAGTTCTTGTTTAGATAGATTTCGTTAACTTGGTTACATAACTGATTCCATATTATTAATAATTAGGAATGGTTAGATAGCTGAATCGTTATTAGTAATAAGCAAGCTTGATTAGAAAGCTGATTCGTTATTAGTAATAATCATTCTTGATTAGAAAGCTGATTCATTATTAGTAATAATTAGGCTTGGTTAGATAGCTGATTCATTATTAGTAATAATTACTGAGGAAGCCGATTATTTAGATCTTAATTGCTCATCAAAATAAAATTCTCCATCTGGAATTTAAAATATTCCCGCTTCCTAAACCCATATCCCTATTTTCTCTTACTTTCCTCTCAAAGGAAGAGAAAAATCTCAACTGGAAATGACAATGAGCAATAAAACTTTATTATATGCCAGTTTTTAATAAACTTGTCACGAAACTTTATTCTAATATTTTTAGAAATAAAATTTTTGCCGTTGTAAAGAATTAGTCCAGCTCATTCATGGATAATTCAACTTTTATAGAATTTTTAAAAAATTACAAAATTACTTCTAAATTTCTAACGGAATTCTATTCCTTCTGAAGTTTAATAATATCTCTTCAAAAAAATTGCTGAAACGTTTAAAAAATTACTTTCAAATCTTTATGTAATCTCTTAAAATAATCTAATTTAATGAATATTAAGAATTTTTTACATGCGATGTTTCTTGTCAATTTGCCTAAATTAGGCCCGCTCATTCCAAATAAATTATTTGGAATAAACGGGTTTTTTTTTTTCGTATTTTCGAAAATCATTTGTGGCCATTGACAATCGTACACTGATATAGAAGAATATACAAGGAATTCACTTTAATCCTGATCCAATAGCTAACCTCAAACCGTTAGAGACAGAGTGAAAAAATTACGAACCCCAAATTTATATGAAATCTTCCAATCCTATTAGACATATTCGGTAAAATATTATTGATAACTCTAATATTATAAACGAAAACGTCCTCTCCTCTACGACTAAAACAGACCGAGTTATGAAGCTTTGAATATAACTATTTTATTCGAGAGGAATATCTTACATGAGGCGACTGTTGATTGGCTTAAAATTATGAAATTGAAAGGTTAATAACTCGTGCAGTTTTAGAAGCAGAAGAGTGTAAGTTTTTTGCTTAAAATGTCATTGTGCCCAGAATGTTTCATTAAACACGACTAATAGGATCTTGGGATTATATGAAAATTTATATTTCGAAATTTTTTCACCAGTACATTTATAGACTGAAACAACAAAATTTTTACGTCAAGGAAAGCATTGTTCCAATTGGAATATATGCCTATCTCTAACTGTATAGAAATTAGCTATTGATTCATTATTAGTTTAGTTTAGTTTTAGTTATATTAACGTCACGTTTTCAAGTAATTCGTGGGCTACTTTGGGACTGATCTCTACTTTTGAACAGCGGTCAGATGACGAGGATGACATCTGAGTTGGCAACTCCCTCTCCAAACTTCCACACCACACCAGCGTCAGGCTCCACTGTTATACTGTTCAGAAAAAAGATGAAATAATCAAACTGCTTCTTTCAATTATTATGATTCCTCTGAGCCGAGAAAGTAAATTCATTCAAAATTTTGCCTTTACCATCTTTAGTTAACAAATATTTAATCAATAGCTATATGTTTTTGACATTGAGTAAATATTTTTCCCTTTCGGAATTTATTTAAAGTTGATAGCCATTTTTTCCCCCTTCTGGTAACTTGATCTCCCCTTTTTCAAATACAACGGAACTTGAATAATTCGAAGCTGACAGGATTGAAATAAAAATTCCAATTATCCAAAAATTATAAATCAGGAAAACTGAATCCTGTTAACATTATGTTAAATAAAAAAATTCAAGCCCAGAGAAAAATATGAATTATCAAAAAATTCGAATTAAAAAAGTAAGAACAAAGCAAGCTCCACAGTATGTCTTCTGCTACAATATTCCATGATAATGATTTAATTTTTGAATTATCATTTTCCTCTCGGAAAATTTGGACTTTTGTCTATCTATTTCTCTTAGTTTTTCTCCCCATCTTTTTTCTCGGAAGAAGGAAAGAAAAAGAGACAAATTTCTCTTAAACTTTTTGCTTACATGACCAGTTTCTTCCGAAATCTCCAATCTGGAGAAATGCATGACTCACGCCATTCCCAACAACTAAAATAGCAAAACAAATTCTCCCTCCAGACTTTATGGTCTAACGGAGGGGGGAAGGGAAGCAGCGGGGGTCAACATGGCGTCGAATCGTCTGAAACAGACCACAGCTGCCGGGGAACTGTGCTGCCCTCTATCGCAACGCTCCGCTATATGGGACCCTTCTCGATCTCATACCGCTGTTGCTGCCTTAACTACAACTTCTATAGGTAACCAATAGAGTTAAGGCCCGGTTCCCACCACATAATAAGCGAGATGTCTGACTGTGAGTAAAATATAACATTTCTTCTTAAATCGTTTGCTATGCTTTGTTTTAGAACAGCATGCATTAGTTTTTAGCGATTTTTAAGTGAAAACGAAACCATATGCGCTTGATTTAATCGATTTAAGGGGTGAAGTTTTCGGC
The DNA here is from genome assembly GCA_013235015.1 of Araneus ventricosus. Classification (NCBI taxonomy): domain Eukaryota; kingdom Metazoa; phylum Arthropoda; class Arachnida; order Araneae; family Araneidae; genus Araneus; species Araneus ventricosus. Next base: position 10,907 of record BGPR01017611.1, on the reverse strand, counting down.
ATGGAAAACCGATTTTAGGCGTGGCCCCGCAGGTCTTAATTTTTCTGGATCGTTTCTTCTGTCATTTATCAATCAACAAAACGGGTCACCAGTTTTTATTTAATTTTCGGCCACAGCTGTGCTAAGTTTTGGTTTTATCGGAAATAAGAGCGGTGCAATTTTTCATCGGAGTTGTTTAATTAAATTGTAGCAGAGAGCCTCGGATGGACGAATTTGAGTTGAAGAGTTCCGATGCTTTATATAGATGTTATAATAATTTAAAACTGCGTGTTTTGTTAACTGGAAATAAGCGCTTATGTTGCTGAAATTTATGTTTGAATGGTCAGCGATTAATCAATTAGAAATGTAATATTGCATCAAATGTAATTCTACTTTATTAAATTAGAAAATGTATTCATATTTTAATTAGAATTTACAATATTAAATTAAATATTTCTAGTGAAGAATATGGTTTTATTTCTTTCAAGATGTAACTCAAACGTATTACTAAAATAGTGGTGGCAACAGTTGAGATTTGGGTGAATTTAAAAGCGTAAGAGTAAATTAACTATGATTTCTCATGTTCTATTTTTGTCTTTTAAGCTATAAAAAATGTTAATTTAGATATGAAATGCAGAGGCTTTTGAAAATATGATTGTAAGTTGAAAATAATGTATTTGTTCTACATAACGTTTGTGTTTAAGGAAGGAAGTTGCCTTAAAACATGTACACTGTATAAGATTTAATTAACAACTACTTTGAAAAATGAAATAGAATTAATTTTTCTTCATTTCACAATAAATAGAGTATTAATGTACTTGCACAAAATAGACGATAATAAAGAACGGAAAACTTTAATTTTTTAACAGTATAGAAAAATTTTGTTATTTAATGTTTGAAATAAATTTCTTGTATACGAGGTTTTTAAGAAAAGAACTTTTATAGATTTCTGCTAGGAAATGCGTTAATGAGATAAATAAAATGTTAGAATAAATCTTTTTATCCTATTGTGTATGGTAACAAAAAACGTTCATGTATGTGTTCACTGTGTTAAGAATAATCATATGATTGAGTTAAATCATCGTGAATGTGTGTACATTTAGCTACAATTAGACATAGTACTATTATTTTTTCCCCAAGAAATGCAGAAAATAATTCCTTTGATAATTTTGACAGATCATCAATATTTATCATTTAATAACACGTGTTATTATTTTATGTATCAAATTGTAATTATTTGCGAAAATTTAAAATGCGGAGTAGTTAAATTTAAAGAATGTAATTTAAAAATTTTTTATCTGCTTAAAGTGTAGAAATAATCCCTAAAGCTTACCGCTAAGTTGAGAATACACTAATACAGGTTGAACTGATGTATTTTCTGGTAAGATTACAGCGAGCCAATCATTGTTATGGAGTCAAATAATTTAATAAATCGAAAATTTCCATTTTAAATTCTTCATTCTTGTTTCAATTCTTCATCTTATCCATAAAATTTCCGCTTTCTTTTATATGCTTTACTCTATTTCGAAATTCGCTTTAACCTCGGCGAAATTATCAGATTTCATAATGTTCTTTTTCATGAACAAGAATTTAAACTTTAAAAATTAATCTATTTTGACATAAACGCTAAAAATATAGAATCAATATAATCAAATGTTCATAACTTACTTCTTTTTCTTGCAAATATATTTATATATAGTCACAGATGTCTTTTTAATTCAAATCCATTTTACGATAAATTGTCTGACTTTAAAGATGTGTATATTAAACAAAATTAATAGCATAGTAAAAAATTTGTTTTTTTATATGCATTTATTTTCGTTGATTCAGAAAGTCCTAAAAACTGTTGACACATTTTAAATAAGTATTAATAATATTATGTATTTATTAAAATTGCCTTTTATTTTCAAAATATTCTAGAATCTACCGACATTAATCGTTTTGTTAACGCCTGTATTCGAACTGAAGTACGTTTTGTCCGAAATAATGGAATCGCAAGCATCAGGATTCTAAAACATTTTGAAAATGAAATGTATTTTTATAAGCACCCTGTATATGAAGATCAATTCTGTATATTCGATTATTTAAACTCAAGGAAAGAATCCATAAAAATAGTCTCTTGTCAGAGAAAAGAAATCCTAAAATGCTCATTTTACACACAAACATCATCTGTGAGCTCCATTGCAGGAAAATTTCGCATTTTATCAACGCCTTCCCGCTGGTGTGGTGAGGAAGTTTGTAGAAAGGTTGCAGTCTCTGGCATCAATCCTCGTCATTAGTCCCAGGTCTCACGATAATTGAAAATGGAATGTTATTTCAATTCGATCATAATCTGAATATAAGTATTTCTGAAAATAATGCTATTTGATGTTAATATTTAGGACAAAAATTTTAGAAATGTATCAAGGAAAATTTGAAATTAGCTAAATTGAAAGTCGGAAATGAAGTTAATTCTTTGAATATATCGAAGTTGCATAGCTTTCATTACAATGTTTCTAACATGGGATGGCATCTAATTGTAAAAGAAAAAAAAGCACAATAGATATATAATCTTTTTTCTAAGTTCCCCTTTTTTGTTACATTTTTATTCTCATAAGTACTGCCATGCACCAGTGCATACCTAATACAGTAGAACCCCGTTAATCCGAACTAATTGGGACCGGTGTCTGTTCGGATTATAAAAATTCGGTTTATAAGAAATTCCGATAAAAATAGAAAAGAAAAAGATGTGTGCTAAAAAAATGTAAGTTATAAGTTCTCAGTACTACTATTTCTCGAATTCTTTTATTCAAAAGCAATAGAAAGAGAATATGTCTCCCCTTTTCATTAGAATAATGGATTTGCTCCTGTATGAAGTGACTTTATCTTACGGCGAATTGCATTAGTTTCTTCAATGTGTACAAAATTATTCATGCTGAAAAAGTACGTTTTTGTTTTTAGTATGTATATTTAAATCTTTTCAATTACATATAATTTTCGAAAATAAAATCGGTTCGGATTAACCGGAATTTCGGATTAGCGGGGTTCTACTGTCAAAAGATTTCACCTCTCCCCAGAAAGTCTGCTATCCATTATACACGTTTTATATCTGAAATATTTTTTTGTGCATTATGGGCTAAATTAGATGCATAAATTAGCAGGCACGAAAACGACTAATTTCACATTCACTTCAGTTTCTGTGTGAAAGGAGGAAAGCAACAAAAATATGAAAGTATTAAAAATATTGTTCCTAAATTATTTTTGTTCCTAAGTGCTGGTTTTACCGAGAAAGGTGTGGGACCTCTAGTAGCTTCCTGGCTCCCTACCACTCACACTAGCGTTTCGTGGTTTTTCCCCTCTAGTGCTCTTTTGATGTACGTGAGGGGCACGTTAATCTGGTAGATCAGTTGATTCCGATTACGTTTGAATTTTTGATTTCGCAAATTTTTTTCAATATTTCCTTTTATATACCTGCAAAAGTTCGCATATCTGTGTTCCAGCCCCTAATTCAATGATATTGATCGTTATTTCCAATATATTGTTTCGAAAATGTCGAATTATTTCAGGGTCTCAACGACAATAGTTGAATCTGAATTCAGGCTCTCAACGACAACAGTTGAATCTGAATTTCTGGATTGAATCTGAATTCAGGCTCTCGACGACAATAGTTGAACCTGAATTTCTGGATTGAATCTGAATTCAGGGTCTCAACGACAATAGTTGAATCTGAATTCAGGCTCTCACGACAATAGTTGAACCTGAATTTCTGGATTGAATCTGAATTCCTGGTCATTTTTTAGTTGAAATTGCAAGGAAATACCAAAAAAAAAAAAATTAAAAAAGGCACATATAGCTTTGTATCAACGAGTAGTTCAGTTTGATAAGCCTATCCTTAAGCCGAAACAAAAATTTAACTTTCAATCTCACAGATGAGTTGCACCCAAACGTGTTAAAATTTGTATTGCACCCCACAGAAGTTTAAGATTGTGATCGTAAAAGTTTGATAGTGTAACAATTTGAAATTAATCGTACTAATTAATATTTCTTCGCAAACGTAATTCAAAAACTTAACACAGATTTTATGCGATAGAAATATTTCGTCCTTCTTTCTCAATTCCAGTTACGAAAAATTGCTGCCTTACCTCAAACTGGACTTTTACATTAAGAAACAATTTCTACCTATACAGATGTCAGGACAGAAAAATATCAAAATTACACAGTTCCACTTCCTGTAAAAAATACGCAGATGTTGAGGATATTTTTTTAATCATTTGCAACCCCCGCGTATTTGTTTCCGAGTCAATTATTCGGTCTGTTGGTTTACCATAACAAGGCTCCCCCGTTAGCATGGGCAGGCAGAAACAACGAGGCATGATTCACAATCTGCGTGACGCAACAAGGTCACGACGATCTGAGTCATTGGGGTTGTGAACCCACCAAGCAAACGAACCGGCTGGACGCCCAACGGTATTACAAACAAACAACTCAGACAGACAGCTGTTTGTTGAGTGTGTGTATGTGTAGGATGTTTATCAGATCTTGATTGCTCTAAATCTCATTTAAAAAACTTAAATTTAAGAAAGTCGGTTTCAGATATGTCTGCGGTTATCTCAGATAACAGCACGGCAGTAAATTAACACCTGTGAGGTTTTTTTTTTTATTCTCTCTTAAAAAAAAAAAAAAAAAAAACTGATAAGAAAAAAAATAATAAAAAAAAATGATTATTCTGAAATGAATAAATTTCATTTATCTTATTAAGGCTTGTATTGGAAAAGAACAAAAAAGTTCATTGAACTAGATGGTAAATAAATAAAAACAATTTTATTCTGCGTGTTAATTCTTTTGGAAGCTACTGATAGAAAACTGAGCAAAAATTCTGAAATTTTGCCTGATTTTCAGTTAGTTAAGAATTACCCCGAGAAGCTCTTGCTTAAGATGCGAAATATATCTGTGCCAAATCTGACAGCTGTGTACCAATGTTATTTCATCTAATGTGCTATTATAAAGTGAGGCAGACTGAAACATTTGTTGCTATATTTTTCTTAAAAATAATACCTGTAATTTAGTACTCATTTATTTTTAACACTTTTACAAATAAGTTCGAAAGAAGACACTGTTAAATTCGTTTATGTTGATCATGAATAAAATATTTTATGTAAATAAATGTTCGAATGGGAAAAAAACGTTAAAAAAGTGAGAAAATTATTGACGTTTCAGAATTTTCAGTTCTTTTTGAATTTTTTAAAAAAATTTACAGCAAATAATTAATCTTGAAATTAAAATAAAAGAAACAATTTTTTGATTAAAAAAAGAGAAACATATTTCCATGTTAGGAAAATTTATATTTCTCATAATGTCTTTTATATCCGAACAGACAGAATTCATTTCTAATAAGACGCAAAGTATGTTTGGAAAAAATATCGAAGCTCAGAATATGCAGATCATTTCACCATTTATACAAGGTAGTTTTTGAAAATATCTAATTCTCTCTATTTCGAAATAACTTACATTAACGCCACCCCAGGACCCTAGAAAATTCAAAATTTTGCAGAATTGCAAATTTGACTTTTCTAACAGTATCAGTATTTGTAAGGATTACCTGAACTCTCGCATATACTAAATTAAGAGTGGTTCACGATTCTAAATCAAACCGCCATGTATGTCCAATGTGTTTCCGAAAATTTTCACCCGCCATCATCTTTCAGAAATTTCAACATTTGTTAGTAAAAATATTAAGAAGATTATCTTAGCTTCAAGCATTTCATTAATATTCGTCTATTAGCTATTTCAAATTTCTTTTAATTTATTATCTGTCTATAATTCATTTTCTTATTTATTTTCAAATTTGAGGGCTGTGAATCGTTTTTTTTTTTTTTTTGTAAAGACACCAGAAAAAAAAAAAATTAAGTAACTCTGAACTACATTTTTAAAGCATAATGTTGTTTCATATGTATTTATTAAAT
>BGPR01017610.1:0-32222 GCA_013235015.1 Araneus ventricosus | reverse complement strand
ACAGAACTGTTGTGACTGATGACAAGTTGCACAGAACTGTTGTGACTACTTCGAAGAACTATAAACATTTCAAGCAAGTAGTATCAACTATAATTATATGGCTGCCACTACTAAATTTCCAACTCTTATTCATCAATAACAATTACCATCTTTACACTTCCCATTTTACAAATTTTCGAGCACTTTATTCTGAAGTTTTTGTTAACAAAGAAAGAAAAATGCTAAAAGCATCGATGGAAGATGTTCCATTTTTGAAGAATTGTTTAAATTAACTGTAAAATGTTCCGGCGATGTGAAACCAAACTTATTTCCAAAGTATTCATAAACTATCTCCAAATCTTAATGTGCCAGGTCTCAAAAGAAACAACTTGGAGAGGGCAGTAATCATTAACTATTCTTTTCGTGGATCTATTAACACAATTGCATACTAACGACCCATGCTTTTACGGAGAGAATGCCCCGGTTTGATCGGTCATTAAATTTGGTTCTTTGCAAAAGAATAAAAAAGAATGTTTTCTTAACCTTTGCTTTTGCTGCACCCCTTCTAAATTACTCCCTTCTCCTTTTCAGAATTGATTGATGCATTATGTAAATTGGACCACTTCTCGAGTAGTTTTCTTTCTTTCCCGGTTTGGGGCGTTAGATTTTTGGAGAGGAATAAAATCAAGGGAATAAATAAATAAAAAAAAATCTCGCCAAGATTTTCTCTTGTTGTGCGGGCTTTGGCTCGTTTTAATGAGACTGTACTAGAGCGTTGCGTGGTTTGAAAGTTATTTCCGTCATCTGAGTGACTGGAATGAAGATTTATTACTTCGTGTTATTTTCGTTATTTTCATCGAAGAAATATTTCCAGTGAATTTTGTTATGTGATTTATTTTGAATTAGAGATCACAGAGGAGGTTGCTCTAAATATAGACATGGATGAACCGGTTTTTAAGTTGTGCAGAACATTAAAAATTTGAATAATGGGTATCATTTCATTCGAATAACAATCCAGTATTGATCTTTGCAATTCTTATTTTGTAAACTTAATAATTGTTTTGCAACTAGTGCTGGAATAACTATCTTGTATATATTGTATCGATTGTCTTTACTATACGACAAAGTTAAACACAAAACACACCGTATCCTTCAAGAATGGGAAAGCTAAGGAGAGAATATTCGCGTAGTTTTTGTCCCAGTATGACGAAAGACATTCTTTAACACGTTGACTGGCAACTAGGAGATAACTCGTAGTTGGCGGTCTTGTCCAGGACGCCGAGTAAGAGTTATATTATGGAAACTTTGAGCCGTTTTCCATGGCATTTTTAGCTATGTGCTATTTGTACTATATTTAAGGTTAAACATAATATAATATGATTGTATATAATCGGCTCCTAAAACTGAAACTTGCAATTTTTCTCGACACTATCTGTGTTAAGGCATTAGTAACAGGGCGTTTTAGCTTATTTTGCGTTGCGTGGTTTGAAAGTTATTTCCGTGACTAGAAAGAAGATTTATTACTTCGTGTTCTTCTCGTTGTTTTTATCGAAGAAATATTTCCAGTGAATTTTGTTACGCGATTTATTTTGAATTAGAGATCACAGAGGAGGTTGTTCTAAATATAGATAGAGACGAGTTCGGTGGGGGAAAATAATTCTTGAACTGTAGATATTACTCAAGTAAAAAAGAGAGACCATAAACCTGTATTTAAAAAAATGCAAAGGCGAATGGAAATTTCTTTTTTATCCGTTGATACGTTTTAAAAACCAATCCAGAAACCTTAAACTTAAGAACATATTGTTACAAACATGGAAAGTCGCTTCCCAGCAATGCGAGTCTTATGGTTGGGAAGAGAGTTTTACAAGGTTAAGCATGGAGTGACCTTAGCGACAGTTATGGCACCCTGACCTTGGCGACCATTTTGGCTATTTGGCTACAAATTTGGCGACCTTGGCGACAAATAGATGATTCCCGAAAATGCAACCCTTTTCTCGATATTTCTACTAGGAAAGGGAATACACGAGAAAACACCATGTGACGTCACGGCCTGTCGGAGAGAATATTTAGGACGGCGCTTAGATCAGAGGAGCGTCTTTGATTGACTGGGATCACCTTGAGCGCGAATGACTTTGGAGTTCCACCCGCAGTGCGAGCTGGTGAGCTGAGCGCTATTGAAGGTGCAGTTATGGTCTAGTCATTAGTTATTTGCTGACTGTGTTGTTAGATAACAAAGTGCTGAACGGTTATTACCTGCGAATTGTTGTCTGTTTACATTGGTAATCTGTGCAAGAACTATTGTTTCCTGTATCTGTGCTACGTGTTTTCCTGCATATTTGTAAATAAATATTCATTCTCCATTCTCCTGCGTGTTGGACTGCTTACACCATACACCCACAGTAAGACATTTCGCAACAATATGGATTACCTGATTATGGAGTGTGCACTCGATGGAATGCCAACGCGGATTTAAAAATAATTTGGCCGAATTTTAATTTTTGTTTATACATTTCTACATCTAAGGAGCTAAAATCACATGATCTCAAAACCAATGATGGAAATATTCACAGAAATCAATTTAACTTTAAGAGCACGCGTGATTAAACAGAGAAGTATAAAACTATGTATCTTTTTAATCACTCACGAGCTTTTGCATTTTAGAAGACATTGGAATAAATAAAAGACCTTGACTTACAAATTGTGTTTAAATTAATTTTCAACATTGATTAAAAATGAGAGAAAAAGTCATACAGAAATAGAACAGGTGTCACTGTATAGCTAATTTTTCAAATTTTAAGAGGGTGTAAAAATAGTTTCTTTTCGATGTTATGTTCCAAAGTTATGGCAGAAAAACGATAAACCTTTTAACCCCCCTTTTAGGTGGAGTTAGAAACTTTTTTTAATTGCACATTTAATCCTTCTAGGTGCTAAGGAACATGCGTACCAAATTTCGTTCTAATCCGTCAAGAGGTGTGGACATGTACAAGGTTCAAACATACAAACAAACAGACATTGAATTCTATATATTAAGATGTTAGCGTGTCAAGAATATTTTACTGAATATGACTAATAGGTCTGGGAAACTGCGTAAAAATTTTGACTTCGCAATTTTTTTCAGCAGCATTTGGCGGCGGTAGGATAGAACTGAGGACCTCTGGGTTACGAGCCGAAAATCCTAACCACTAGACAAAAGGAATTCCCAATGTCCGGAGGCGGATATTGGCTAATATACAAGAGAGTAAGATGGCGTAGCACGGTGCGCCACATATATGTTCTCAAAAAGTACAAAATATAATTCTTTACGTCATTTAAAGCATTTTTCCAACTGGAAGTATATTGTAAGGAATTGGACTTTATAGTTGCTGTTGCCTGCGGTAGATGGCGCGGCACAAGACTGTTCCGTTTAAAGTTCAGTTGGCGGTCGGTCGTCAGCGTGGTTGGTTGCGTTTTTTTCCCTCTGAGAAAATGAAGGGGTCTGATATGGTTTTTGTGTGGCCATTACTCGTAATAATAAGAATTGTAATGTATAATTTTCTTATCTTTTATGTTAAATGTATTTGTGTGTTTGTCTATATCGTGCTAGCCCTCTGTGTCATTAATAAACTAAATTAAAAAAACAAATGTTGCCTAATTTCTCGGCTGCATTTTTATATGACGCTACAATATGCGTATTTCTGATGGTTTAGAAATCAGCTGTAGGGCCATCGAATCCAACCGACTATATCCGCTTTGAATTATCAAGTTTCGAAAACCTGTTACCATCGCAATTATTGCATCATCCACTGTTTAAAACAATGCAAATAAGCTTCATTAAAAGCCCCGTCTTTCCAAAAAGATTGTTTAATTTTTCTTTCATCTCGTCAATTACTTTGTTCCTTACTCGACAAATTGGGACGCGCGTGTGTGATTTCTTCAAGAGAATCAAAGCATTCTCTTTCAAAAACCCCTTAATTATTTAAGAAACGGTACCCAGGAATCAATAAATGTAATCTTTGTAATTGAAGGTTTTGGGTATTGTATACATTTCTTGGTGGATCTGTGTACAAGAAGCAAATGTCGGGGGCAAAAATAATTGGATCCGCTTGCATTTAAAATTCTTCGTCGATTGTTTCTTGTTCTTTTTTTATGTTGCTCACTAAATTATGCATCCAGCTTTCGCATTTTTGGGGAAAACAGGGAATGTCGGTATTAATATTTAACTCTCGAATTTTCGTTTCTGATTAAATTTTCCGATCGCAGTTTGTTGCCACCTTATTTGCCTAATTACCGTCTCAGGCAAACCACCTTAATTTAATCTGTGATTAAGTGAAGGTGGTTTTGGAGCAATATTCTGACGATTCGTGAATGAATTGAATTGATTTTATTCATACTAGATTGACGCACGTTCGCTGTGCAATCATAAGAAGTTTTTAAAGCTGTTGTAAATAGTTAAAGTTAAAATGATACTAGATGATTCCGCATGGATAATCGGCACTCTACAGTGTCTACACTCCGGAATATATATATTATTGCAAAGATGTAATGTCGCTTTCCTGCTTAGCTAGGCTTATAGTTGGGGAGGGAGTTTTACAGGAATAAGTATGGTCATCGGCCTTTCCAGGACCCCTGACCTTGGCGACAAAGTTGGCGACCTTTGCGACAAATAGATAATTCCAGAAAATACGACCCTTTTCTCGATATCTCTATTAGGAAAGGGAATACGCTTGAATATACGAGAAAACTCCATGTGACGTCACGGCCTGTCGGAGAGAGTATATAGGGACCGTGTTTGGATCAGAGGGAGTAGAGTTGATCCATTGGGAACGACGTCCGCAGTGCGAGCTAGGAAGCCGGTGAGCTGAGCGCTATTGAAAGTGCTGTTATTGTAGTTATTTGTTATTTGCTGACTGTTTGTGTTGCTAAATCTCAAAGTGCTGAACTGTCATTACCTGTGAATTGTTGTCTGTTTACGTTGCTAATCTGTGCAAGATCTATTGTTTTCTGTACCTGTGCTACGTGTTTTCCTGCATATTTGTGAATAAACCTTCATTCTCCATTATCCTGCATGTTGGACTGTTTACACCATACACCCACAGAAAGACTTCTGTAACACTGGTGTCAGAAGTGGGGTGAAACCGGGTAGCTAAGGTTCGGAGGTCTATTGGAGCTAAAATATTCGACATAGAGCTTGTCAAATTTTATGAAAACATGCATTATTTGTCGGAGTACAATGTACCTTACCAGAAAAGTCATTGTTTCATTACTTTTTTTTATCAATGATTTTTTTAATCCAAAAAGTCAAACTACCCGGTTTCACCCCACTAGTGGGGTAAAACCGGGTACACATGTTAATGTTATGGCAAATTAGGGAAACTCGATTTTCAGTGGGAAAGCATGTGAAGCAGTTGACTTCTTCCTCCGCGCCACTGCAAAGATTGTTGAGAACGATGTTGATAGAGCTGGAGTTATGTAATACTGTTCCGTCGTGTTGAACTTGCATTAACTTGACGAGCAATGAATGCCATCTCACTTTCCCTTCGATGGGTGCGATAAAGAAGTAGGAGTGAGCAAACCTAATAAGCTGTGCAAATAGTTTTGCGAACAAATAAAATTTGGCGTTAATGCAACAGCTTGTCTTATGGAATATGATTCGAAATTTACAAATAAATAAGGCAACAGTTTCTGGTGATAGTTAAATGATCATTATTATCGAAATATATTGAATAATATTCTTACTTCATGAAGAAATTAATTTTCAGAGAAAAAGTAAATTAAAAACCTGAAATATATGTAGTAAAGCATTGTTTACGCGTCCTTCAAGGGACTCACGGCAAACTACTTATAATGAAAAATCGTTTTATTGAAATTTTACTAAACGACTTTTATTAAAAAATTTAATGCTATTAATGCAAATTCATTTAAAAGAAACAAGTTTAATATTTTTTTAAGATAATGCTAGTATATTATTGCATAATATTGAAAGCAATAATGGAATTTAAACACCTATTATAAAAATTAGAATTGAAATCATACCTTTATCGTATATCTTGAGTACTAGTTAAACATTTCTTACTAGCTGTGTGGCCCGGCGTTGCTCGGGCTATCTCGAATAATAGGATATTCCCGGGCGGAGAGAAGTGAGGTCACGTGAGACCTTGGGATCCATATACCCCCATATATGGATCCCAAGTTCATATATGGGGGGGGGGTATTTTCATATGCCCCCGGTTCCGTTTTTCTCAACAATCAACAAATAGTCACTTACTTTCCCGAACAAACGTTGCGAACACCTTAATACAAAAAAAAGAAACAAAAAATGCATGAAAACGATTTTTTCCCAATGTTAATAAATCCAAACACAGAAGCTCGGTAAAAAAGAAATACCAACTTCCGTTAAATAACAAAAATAAAAATAAAATGCAACACCGGATGTGAAAACTAATAATAGGGAAAAAAATAATTCGTGGTGAATTCACTAAATTTGACGTTTTTAATTAATATCTTTTTAACTAATTATAATTTCGGAATTTCAATGGTCAAAATTGATTCCTTGGATTATTTCCCATCTTTTGGTACTTTTAGGTCATTTCAGCATTCAGTGGTTCGTGAAAAGATAGCCGGACATAGATACATACGTTTGTTTACCTTCAGCTTTTAATAGGGATGATTGTGTGCGGGATACAAATTAGATGGGAGCTCAAATAAAAGACGATCCGTAACTGCGCCTGCTCTTGACCAGCGGTTCTTAACCTATGGGCCGAGGCCCACCGATGGGCCGTGGATAGCTTATTGGTGGATCGCGGAACACTAGTCACTGGTCAAAGTCGGGGGTAAAGAAAGTGAGAGTACCATCAAATAAAGAAGACTCGTTAATTGAACTATCATGCGACGACCCTAAAATCGTTTTCTAGAACAATATCATTGGTGCCGTTCTGGATAAATGTTCGGCAACATTATCCAGCAATTGCCTAATTTGCACTGAGACATTTGATGGGGTTCTCGACCACACATCTGCATGAACGTGCTTTTACAACTTCAGTGTTTTTGAACAAACAAAAGTGTGTTCAGGGTACAGAAACAAACTGAATGTAGAAAGTGACTTGAGGATGAGACTGTCAAGTTTTAATCCAGGTATTGAATCTCTCGTGAGCGACAAACAATGTCAAAAAGCCCATTGAGCGTTTTTTTAAATTTTGAATCTTGACCGCTTGTTTTTGAGTTTTCTTACATTGTGACAGTTAAGTAATAACAATAAAGTTTCTTTTATTTATAAAGAATACATTTTTAACACTTTTACAGTTACCTCGACTCATTACTGACATATACGTGCATAATATATACACGTATATGTATGTATGTATTATATGTGTTTGTATTTTTTCACTTGCATATTTAGCTTAGTGGGCCTCAAAATAATTTTACACAACAGGTGGGCCGTATAACCAAAATGGTTGCGAACCACTGCTCTAGACGATGCATATACCATAAAAGAAAAGGTTAACGTTTTCTTCAGACATCTATTAACATGGTTTCGATCCAGGCGAAAATTGGGGCCGTTTTGCGGCTCCGTCAGAAAATACCACTTCATGAAAACGGCCCCTTCACAATACTCAAATTCACGTAAAATATAGAAATATGATTGCTAAAATTGAAAGTTTTACATAATAAAAAAAATTTTCAAAAAAATATTTTTATTTTTCACAAAAATAATTTTTATTCTTCACAAAAATGTGTCCCTAAAAAAAGCCTGGATCGACCCCTGATTAACATGTCCAACTTATGTAAACTAGAAAGTAAGTTATATTCTTGAATTAAAATTTTGATGTTGGATAATTCGAGAAAAACGTATTTTCACGTTTCCCCGCTTCCAAAGTGTAAATTTTAAAAAATCTTTAATCGTCTTTCTGACGTGCTGATTGTCTGAGTTGTGTATAGCATTGTGAATCGAATTAAGTCCAGTGAATGTTTTCTCACTAATGTTTTGAGAAACAAAATAAATTCAAGGCTTTTATTTATTAAAATAATTTATTTTTTTATCATGTGTTCGTAAATTTGTTTAAAAGCTGGTAAATCGTTTTCATGAAAAGAATTAAAGTTCATACTTTGTTTGGTGAAATAGAAAACCCGATATGGTAACTATACTAATAAGCGCAGGAATACTAATATTGCACAGCATTTTTCGACGCTTATTTAGTATCCTCATAATGCGAATGTAAACAACGTAATTATCAGCATATTAATACATTAAATAGTTTTCAACTACGATGATGATGAACTTTAAGAAGTTGTCAATAGTTCTATACAATCCAAATTTCCACTTCCATATCGAATTAACAAGAATTTAAACCCTTTGCCATCTCAATTATTCTACCACCCATTATTTCACTGCATTGTAAATAAGCTCCATTAAAAGTATCGCTCTTTCTACCTAAATATTGTTTCATTTCTCATCAATTACTTCGTTCCGTACTCAACAAAATTGGGACGTTCGCGTGTGTTGTTTCTTCAGACAATCACAGCATTCTCTTTCGAGGCCCCCCTCCTTAATTATTTACAACGACAAAATCTACTACTAGTAGAATAAGTAAAAGCAAAGTTCGTAATTGAAGGTTTAAGACTTAGTATAAATTTCTTGGACTGTTCTTGGTCGGTCTGTGTGGAAGAAACAAATGTCGGTGGCAAAGATAATTGGATCCTCTAGCATTTAAAATTTATCTTCGACCCTGTCTTGTTCTTTTTGATGCTGGTGACTAAATTATGCAACCAGATTTCACATTTTTGGAGATCTGGCAACGTTGCGTCAGTATTAAAATGCGATTTTCTTATTTTGTTGCTGATTAAATTTACCGATCTTAGTTTGTTGCCACCTTATTTGCGCAATTACTGTCAGTGGCATCGCTCTGTGGTTAAATCATTAGATATTGGAGAAATATTCTAATGATCCTGAATTGAATTTGTTTTTAGATTTTAGAAATATGATTAAAATTTATGAAAATCTTTGTAAACATTTATTTTAATTTTATTTGAGCTGCTCGATGTGAAGATGTTTCAGAAGAGTAATGATTTTTATTACGTCATATTATTTCTGGTTATTGGAAAATTTGGCTACGCAAGTTCATTTTACTGTTTCTAGTATATTTCATAACAATGTTTTGTAGTCTAATAATAAATGGAATAATGCCATTGAATAATGTTGGTCTAATTTCTGTACCACCTTAAGGAATCACTTATCACTGTTGAATATTGTGACAAAATTGACTTGTGGGGTGTGCGTGAATGCAGTCCAATAAGCAGGATTAAAAAAAGTAAAGCTCTTTGTTTTACAAATATTTTAAGCAAAAAAACACAACACAAGTATTAAAACAGCACTTGTAAGAATTCACAACAGAGATTACCATTAAATCTCGACGCAGCGCTCAAAGGCTTCTTGTGAGCTCACCAGCTTGCTTGCTGATCAAAATCCAACTAACTCTTCTTGGCTTGAGAGCTTGCTTTTATAATTTTTCAACAGGAAGTGACGTAATCTCCAGAAAGTTCATGAAGCCAGTAGAACTAAGTTTGAAGTTCGAGATCCTTCTAGAAAATTCCTTTTGTCGCCAAATTTATAGCCAAGTTTGTCGCCAAGATTAGGATATCAGGGAAACGACTTTATAGCTTTGTACAAATATAATAAAAATTCTAGAATGTTTTTTGGTAAAAATGCATTTTTTTCACCAGTGTGGAAATATATATATTTTTTTCGATATAGATTGGAAAATTAAATAATGGAAATATAGAATACGTATAGAATTGATGAAAATATTTTTTGTTGTTCTTATTTTGTAAGTTCTGGTAGAAGTTGATAAACTTTTTTTGTGAACAAAATTGCGAGTGTGATAAAATAGTAAACCTGATATATATAAATATATACGACCACTAATATTACTCATTTTTTATACTTATTCATTATTCTACGGCAGCCTAATTCAGCAAATATAAGCAAAACAATTATCAGCAAATCGAAACTTAAAATCCTTTTCAACTACGATCCTACACAAGATGGCTGTCAGTAATTTCGTATAATCCAACTTTCCGCATTCATATTGAATTAACAAGGATTAAAACCCGTTACCATCTCAGTTACTGCATTACCCATTGTTTCAACACAATGTAGATAAGCTTCATTAAGAGATTTTCATCATTTCATTTTTCCTTTCTCATCAATGACTTTGTTCCTTACTCAACAAAGTTGACGCGCCCGTGTGTTGTTTCTGCTGACAATCAAAGCATTCTCTTTCGAAAGCCCTTAACTATTTACAGCGATAACATCTAACACTAGAAGAATAAATGAACTCAGTGTTAGTAATGGAAGGTTTGGGACTTTGTATAAATTTCTTTTACTGTTCTTGGTCGATCCAAGCAACAAATGCCGGTGGCAAAAATAATTGGATCCGCGAGCATTTAAAATTCGCCTTCGGTCGTCCTGTCTTGTTCTTTTTCAAGTTGCTTACTAAATTATGCAACTCGCTTTCGCATTTTTGGAAATAAGTATTAATATACGCTTTTCGTATGTTCGCTGCTGATTAAATTCACCAATCTCAGTTTTCTGCCACCTAATTTGCCTAATTACCGTCAGAGGCAATGATCTGCGATTAAATTAATGCGGTATTGGTGCTATTTTCTGATGTACTGTTAAAATTTATGAAAATGATAGTAAATATTTATTTTATGTGAACTCTACAGTGTAAAATTTTTCAGAGTGGCACAACTTTTTATTTTCTCTTATTTAGTTGTGATGAATGGAGAACTTGGCAACAAAAGTCGGTTTTACTGTTTCTAATGTATTTCATAGCCATATTCCGAGGGCAACAAGACCTACCCTCTCTGCCCTAAATGCCAGCAACACCAAGCATCACCTAAACACATTTTGGAATGTCTAGGACTTGACCGGGAAGAAATTTATTCTTCACCCCTTTTAGTGATTGATTTCATCAAAGTCAACGGATTCCTTGATCTGGTCTGACTCCGTCAGATTAGTAACAACAATTCTGTTGTTAAAGAATAAACGGGTGACTTTATAATTAATGAACTAGGCGTCCATCTTGTTGACCAAGAGTGTAATTTCAATTGAATCACTTATGTATAATTTTATGTCCTCGATTCCCTTAACAAGTCATGTTAAGTTTTAAATTGTGATAGACATTTTAACCCATGCTCTTTTAGTGGCTATGTACCTGTTTTGTAATTGCCTAGTGGTGCGCAAGCTATTTTCATTTCCCAACCACTCATTCACTTTGTGTAAAATTTTTTCGCAACCTCTCTGTTTTTTGAAGAAAATCTCACATGTTTTTTTGAAGAAAAGCTATTTATTTTTTTATTGTCAAATAAATTTCTTTGTATTTAGCGACCCATGGTTTGCGCACCACTGGTCTAGACGAACATTCCTAATGGATTCAAGTAGTTGTCCGTGTTATGTAGCTTAATTGAATCCAGTCGGTGCCAACTTCACTTTCTTAAATAATATCGGTCTAATTTATGAACCATTTGAAGATTCAGTTATCACTGCTGAGAGAAACAAATATTGTACAGTGTCTTCTGGTAAAAATAGTATTTTCTTCCCAATACTGTAGCACTGAAACGGATATACAGGTCGCTATAGATTAGCAAAAGCGAATGAAACGTAGAATACGTACTTTAAATTTATGAACATATTATTTTCTCACTATTTTGTAAGTTTTGGCAAAAGCTGATATTTGTTTTTCTTTATAAACAAAACTGTGAACGAGTTAAAATATGATGTGTAAAAATGTAAATATACACGGCCACTAATGTTACTCAATTTTTGGTACCTTATCAGTATCCTAATGCAGCAAAATAAACAAAGTAATTATCAAGAAATCAAAACTTTAATTTATTTTCAACTACGATTCAACGCAAGATGGCTGTCAGTAATTTTATACAATACAACTTTCTATGTCCATATTAAGTTAACAAGGATTTAAACTCATCATAATCTCAATTTTTATTGCACTACCCATTGTTTCAGTACAATGTAAAGTAGTTTCATTAAAAGCATCGCTCTTTTCACCCAAATATTTGTACCATTTTTCATTTCCCATCAACTACTTTTTCCTTACTGAACAAAATTGGCGCGCGCATGCGTAGTTTCTTCTGACATTCACTTTCAAAGACCCCTTAATTATGTACATCTAATACTGGAAGAATAAATAAACGTAATGTTGATAATTGAAGGTTGTAGCGGTTACAATTCACTGCCTTCTCCTAGATGGCGCTGCTAGAGCCATCCGGTTTTTTCCCGTGATGCCTCTCTCTCTTCTTTTCTGTGTACTTGTCTTGTGTTGTTCTCTGTCTTGCGTCTTGTACCTTTTAATGTACTGTGTCGTGGAACTTAGCCATCTGATAAAAATGGTTCCTGAAATTGAATTAATTCTTCAGCAACGGCATTCCACATAAACATGAGTCTCGTCCCTCTACAAGGTTTTGTATAAATTTCTTGGTCGGTCTGTGTGTAAGAAACAAACGTCTGGGACAAAAATAATTGGACCCGTTGGCATTTAAATTTCATCGTCGGTCCTGACTTGTTCTTTTTAATGTTGCTCACTAAATTATGCAACCATCTTTCGCATTTTTTGGGAAAACGGGCAGTATCAATACAAATATATGCCTCTCTATTATTTTCTGGTTAAATTTACCAATCCGAAGTTGTTGCGACCTTATTTACATAAATAATGTCAGAGGCATAATTTTATGCATAAAGACGTACGGTATTGGCACAAAAATCTGATCGTTAACTTATTCACTGCTGTGGCCATATTGGATATACTTCGCAATAACCAGCTTATTTTATAATAACTTTTCATCTAGACTGATTTTTTTTTTATTTAGCATGTACAGTAGGCGGGCCGAAAAAGTGGAAGTTTCTTAGATTTTTTCGCGGCAGTGCGGAAAAGTTGCGATATCCCATCATTAAAAGGTGTACAAAATCTTATAACTCAGAATTGATATCTTCTGTCGCCTCAATGGGCAGAAAGTTGAGAAAATTGGACTAAAAATGGTCAAAATTCAAAAATTAATAAAAAATCACAGATTTAGTTGATTGGTTTGCAGGCGTGCTTAAAAGTTACTATTTATTAACAGCAACATCTTTACAAAATATTAGAATTATGGGTTAATATCTTCTGCCGCCTCAACGGCGCAGAATTTTGGAAATTTAAGGCGATTTTTTAAATAAATACACGTTTTACTTACCTCATTATACTGCGAATAGAAACTTTATTCAACCTTTTTAAACATACAAAATTACAAAAGCACTATTTTTTGTAATCTTTTTTGGACTCAAATTGTAACATTTGCTTTCTGGATTCTAGTGTAGCTCTGATAAATCCATCCCTGTTCTGTGGTCCAATTTTTACTTTCTCGTACACGAAGTATACAAAGAGAAAGTATTGTAATCGTCAAAAAATTCGAACTCGAGATTTTGACGAATCTCCACGTTTTAGACCTCCCTGATTCCGAAAAACACAATTTTGGAATTATGTCTGTCTGTGTGTGTGTCTGTGTGTGTGTCTGTGTGTGTGTCTGTGAACACGATAACTCGAAAACTATTAGAGCTACGGGGATGAAATTTGGTATGTGGTCTTTAAACATAATTTGTAGGTTTCTATCAAATTTTGGACAAAATCCGTCAACGGGAAGTCTGTCTGTATGTATGTTCGAGGTCATGCGAACGCTATAACTCAAAAACTTGAAAGGCCAGATGGATAAAATTTGGTACACAGTTTTATCGTCATGAATGTAGGTCCGTCTAAAATTTTGGGCCAAATCCGTCAACAGGCTGACTGTCTGTCTGTCTGTCTGTATGATAGCATACTTGTTCAATTCTATGCGCATGCGTAAATGCCTGTGCAAAGAAAGGATGCTCCGAAAACTTGGCAGTTTGCCAAAAACCAATTCTGGCGGCGAGATTTTGTAAGGAAACAAGCATTTAGGGCGTCTCGTTTTACTTCCGTATTGGAAGCAATCTCTGCGCATGCGCAAGCTATTCATTCGTTTTCTTCTCCGCACGCGGAACTCGCATTGCTAGAGTTTGATAAAAAAAAAAAATATTGCGAAGTTTTAATAGATACGCATCTTTTTGAATATGATTATTCACCTCAATATTTTACTATCACTATAATCTACAATGAAACACCTTCTGATAGTCATTGCATTCTGGATTACAGTTGGTTCGAACTTTTTATCAACGCAGGGGGAAGGGAAATGACAAATGTTTGAAAAGTATACGAGAAAGTTTAAGGGGAGGCCACTCTCGCTGGTTTTTCTGGAGGCTTCAGTGACGAGTTTCACAATTTGCTGAACTGCTTGTGTGTGTGAAGGAAATTTAATCAAGTCCCAGCCGTCCATTGGCACATCGTCCTGTATCATCTTCAGACTGATTTATCTGAGAACTGGAGGCTGCGTGACATGACAAGCTTGCCAGTCAATGAGATCTACGTAGTCTGTGCCTCCAAAGTTAACAAGTCTGCCCATTGAGGCGACAGAAGATATCAATTCAGAGTTATAAGATTTTGCACACTTTTTAATGATGGGAGTTCGCAACTTTTCCGCACTACCTCGAAAAGATCTAAAAAACTTCGACTTTTTTGGCTCGCCCTAATATAGAGGGGGCCCACTTAACTTCAGAACGACGGCAACTATATTCATGACCCCTTACATCAACACCTGGTGGTAAACGCCGGAGTTCGCGGTCTTATCTCGCAAACGGTACAAAATAGGGGGGAAATGTCAATCACAAAATTGTAGAGCGTTATCGATTTAGAACAAAAAGACAACTTGTACATATTAATACAAAGAAAAGAACATTAAAATCCACATTTGTTTGTACTCATTTTCCGAAATTGTAACGTCACAAGAAATGGACAGAAAGAGAAAATGTTATTTTTCGGACAAAAAAATGACCCCATTATACTTTTTCCTGTGGGAATAACTCAAACAGCTGGTGTATGTGACCTTTCCGCCAGCATTGCAGGACTTTCGATGACGTGTTACTGCTGCTTGTGCTAGTGCACCCAACTATATGCTAAAACGCGTGCAAAGTGAAATTCAACCAAGAGCTCATATCTGTATTGTAGAGGACGAAGAGCACTCTGGATACCGAAAATAAAGGTATCTTGTGATAACTAATAGTTTTTTTCTCTTTGAAACCCGTTTTGTGACGTCACAGTTTCGGAAATCGAGAATAATCAAATCTGCATTTTGAGCGTTCTTTTCTTAGTATTAATATACACAAGGCATCTTTATGTACTAAATCAGGGGTGGCGAACCTTTATGTATCAACGTGCCATTTTTTCTAAAAAAATGTTTAATGAGGTCATAGACGTGCCGTCAAATAATTTTGACTTCGTGATTATTGGGAAAATAATAATACTGAATACTATCAACTCAAAACTCTTTATTTACTACAAAAAAATACATTTTGCAATGTCTCAGTTATACGCGTAATTCAAATTAAAGTAACATTAGTGTAACTTCTGTTGTTGCAGATTAGATGACAAATAACTTATATTAGGGTTGTAAGATGTTACTTTTAGCAGAATGCATGCTGAACTGGAGTCATCTGTCAAATGGTTTCTAAGCGAGTTTTTAATGTTATTCATCTCTAAAAATAATGACTCGCAGGCATAGGTAGATGAAAATATGGTTAAAATAACACGAGCCAGCTTCTTCAAACAGTTAAATGTGTCTGGTAACGAATTTCATGTTTCCAAAATTTTGTTATTGGCATTTTTACTGCTTGTCAATCTTTCTGTTTCAATTAATTCCAACTCTTTCCTTGTTTCAATAAATTTTTGAATCCATATTGAACTAGACTGGAAATCAATCAGCTGCATTTCAAATTCTTTAATTTCCAACCAATCGATTTGGGACAAGTTCAGTTTTTCAAATGAAGTCACATGAGGGTACATAATAAACTTGAGTGTTTCCGATAATTCTTTGAACTGAGAAAATCTCGCTGAAAATTTATTGATTGAAGAATCAGTTACAGAAATAAATTCTTTAGTGACTGTTTCTTCGCCTGGTTTCTCATGTATATCTAAATCGTTGATATTTTTTTTTTCAAGTTTGGAAAATACTTGTAGTTTCTTGTAATAATATCGTTCCTAAAAACATGCAGTTTAGCGTCAAAAGCGCGAATGAGATCTATCATGGCAATAATTGCTTTATTTGTGCCTTGAATCTTCACGTTCAATTCATTGAAACGTTGGCATATGTCTGTAAAAAACATCAATTTTGAAAGCCACATAACATCCAACAACTGCGGATATTGTTCAATTTTCCCCTCATTTTACAGAAACCATCTGATTTCTTCCAAGCAATCAACAAATCTTTGAAGTGCGTTCCCGCGTCTCAACCAGCGAACATTATTATACATCAGTAAGCCATTATACATCGAGTTGACTGCATCCAAAAAAGCATCAAACTTTCGCTTATTTAAAGCCTGCGACGAAATGAGGTTGATTATTTTTGTGACTACCGCCATTACATTATCAAAAGATGTTAAACCACTCTTAGCACACAAGGTTTGTTGGTGAATGATGCAGTGGAATTCAAGAATAGAATATCCTACGTCTGTTTGAAATAAACTTATGAAACCATTTTTTTTGCCCACCATACTTGGAGCGCCATCAGTTGTTACTGAAACATTTTTTTTCAAGTCAATTTCTTTCTCATCAAGCGAATTTTTAACAGCCGTACAAATATCTGTGCCCTTTGTAGCTGTTAGCAACGATGTTATCGCAATTAATTCTTCCTTGATGACGTTTCCTACGCAATATCGAGCAAAAACAGCTAAACGTGCAGATTTAGTGACGTCAGTGCTTTCGTCAAGACATAGCGATATAAAAGGAGCGGAGTTAATGTCAATTTTTTGTTGATCTGTTACATTTCCGGCCAGTTTTAATATTCTTTCCTTTATTGTGTTTCTGGATAGAGGAGTATCTTTGATGCGCTGAATTATCTTATCTTTATTATCGAAATCATCAAAAAGTGAGGGCGCGAATGCTAACCAGGCTTCCTTCAAAAACTCTCCCTCTTGAAAAGGTTTACTATGCCGAGCAATGACATTTGCAGCCGAGTAACTTGCCGCGCTCGTATGACAATTTTTGCCAGCATATTTAATCATAGACGTCGACTGTTTATTTCTGTCTTTCATTGCACTTGCAATTAATTACTTTTGCTCTGGTTCGCTTTTTTGACTAACGAATTTGTGATTTGTTTCAAAATGCCGTTTTACAGACGATGTTCTATATACCACTGTTCCAGAACATAAAACACACACCGCTTTGTCGCCTTTACTAATCATGCCATATTTCTCAGTCCACCAAGTTTGAAATTCTCTGATTCACTTACTATCTTGCACACTTTTTGTTTTTTGCTGAACTAGCCATATTAAATAACAGTTAAACATAATATAGTAAATATAACACAAATGAACTTTAAAATACAGTTGTGTCAACGAAATTGACTATTATGCTATGCGTAAACAAACTATGCGTCATTAGCAATTGTAGTCCACGATGTAACTACAATAACAAACGAGCGTGCTTCCTGCCCGCCGCCGGCATAAAAACCAATCCCACTATAGACCCTGTGGGAATGTCTTTTACCACGCCAAGTTGTTGATCATTGTACCTGCTAGGGTTTCCGTGTTTACTTTGATTGGCGCGAAACTGAGTTTTTTCTTCATCGTATTTTGAAAACCTTCCATCTTTATTTACAATTAACAACTAATAACAAATTATTTTCAACTTTAAGACACTCAAGAAGGAATCCATTCTACTTTAAGTCACACACAAAAAACTACAAAGTAGAAATGTTTACTTTCTTATAATAGATTGCACCTCTCGGTCGTCGTCGAAATAGAAAAAATTTACAAAACATTTCTCGGCAAAAAAGCGAAATATCGCCAAATATTGGCATCGAAAACACTCCCCATAGGCGTCTATAGTGGGATTGTTTTTCATGCCCGCCGCAGCCGCCCCGCGCCCGAACACTCCGTAGCGTAGAGTCACTCGCGTTCATTCTTAATATGCTTCATAGTGAACTTTGTGATCGGTGGCGTGCCCAAAATATTGTATCGCGTGCCATTGGTTCGCCATCCCTGTACTAAATCAATAACGCTCTACAACTTTGTAATTGACATTCTTCCATAATTTTTTACCGTTTTCGAGATGGGAATGCTAACTCCTGAGTTTGCTACCAGGTGGCACTGTAAGTGGTCTCATCGAATAGCGAATAGACGTTTTACTGTATGTAGACACTACTGTCATGACTATAGTTGTCGTCGTTCTGAAGTTCAGAGGGGTGGCCCTTATTTAAGTGCGCACCCTGTATGTAGAAATGAGAGCGCCTCGGCACGCTCGCAGAACCTGGTAAAACGAATGAGGAACGTGTGGAGATGCTCTTTGTTACCGAGAAAGACAATAAAAAGTGTGAATTGTGGTAAACAATTTTTAAAAGGATTTCACGTTATGGTTTTAATAATAATTCACAACAATTTAAAAATATTCTTGAAATTTTTTTAATTTTATTAATTTATTGCATTTTTCTTTCTTTTCTGCTTATTCACCGTATGGTTTCTTCTGTAAAATTGTTGGAAATTGCTAGATTTTTCTTAAATCATTTGTGTACCTGTTACAGAGTTTACCATCAGCATATGCACAGGCGGTCGTCCATTAGGATTGCAGACCTGCAGATCCCCTTGAAATTATTTTAAAAACTTATATTTTCGCTTTTTCGCATGAGTAGCTCGATAATCAATCAAAATGAGGAAAAAAATATTTAAAAAGAAGACAGAAAACAAATCAACAAGTTGGAGAAGCTCAGAATGGGGCTGCACACCGAGTAGCACAGGAAAGAATCAAAATTCGCTCACTGCGCATAGTTAAGTGACACATCGGAAGGTGAAAAGCAACTTTCTTCTCTTGAGCGTAGCTGGAATTTTAGTAACTCTGGTCTTGCGTCCGGCCAATTGATTTTCTTTTCTCCGTTTCTACTTCTCCGCCCATTCAAGGCTCTCTTCGCCCCCCCCCCCGCAGCTGTTCGTCGTTATTATTATTATTATTATTATTATTGCAGGTCTTACACCCTTCTGAGTAGGCTAAGTCGGTGTGGTTCTCTAATTCTTATTCTAGTTCATTATTATTTGGTTTCATTTTCATGATGCCCCAATAGAAGCACACATGGAAAAAAAATATGTTGACGATTTTTAAAAATACAAATTAAAATAATTACAATTTAAAATTTGGTACGCGTAAAGTCAGAATTGCTTTTACTAAAATTTTGTTTAAATTTTTTTCTCTGGAGAAGTATTTATTGCTGCACTTCTGGCTTCGAAACTGTCGAGCAGCTGCTGATTGTGTGACCCCCATTCCCTTCGTGAAAACAACTCCTATTGATTATTTAATATAGTGAATTCACATGGCGTCACAGTCATATGACTTTATACACTGATATGAAAAATACTGGGCAACAAATGATTATATAATTTCTGAATTGTGAAAAAAGTTCCCAGAAAAAAAAAATCGATATTTTCTCGAACTTTTGTCGTTACATTACACCAACCTTGTCATTCAACCTTTTCATCAATATTGAGTTTTGGAATAATTTCGAGCTGTGCATTTTTTTTTTTTAATGCATGGCACTGAAAGATAGACGTGGGAAAAATTCAGTTAATTAAAATGCTAATTACCAGTTTATAATGTAAATAACACCTGACAGCTTCGCTACAGCAGCCAATTTGGCTATACTTTGCAATAACCGGGTTATTTTCTAGTAAATTTTGATCTGGATTGACTTTTTTAAAACTTATAGAAATTAGAGCGTCTCGGCATGCCCGCCGTATCTCGTAGAAAGAACGGGAGCGTGGCGAGATGCTCTTCCTCTTCGACAAAGGCAACAAAGAGCGTCCCGGCATGCTTGCTATAGCGAATATATTAACATAAATAAAAGCAGTGATTTAAAAATTCATGTAAAATTATTTGCAGCGTCCTTTTTTTTATGGTGTACAAATAAATACAGTGCACTCCCGATTATCCGGGTTAATCACCGGAAGGGATCGCACGGAGAATAAAAAACACGGATAATCCGAAAACTCCTTTTTATTAAAGAAAAAATCAACATCGGTACAAAAATATTAAAATTACTTACATTTGCATGCTGTGTAACATCAAATTAGGAATTTTCCTTTTAACATTTACTGCTTAAAAAATCTGTTATGCGTCTTTGCTTCTGCTGTTTGTTCATTTCTTGTCGTATATCGACACATATTTTACGAGCCGCAGTAATGTCACCGTAATCAAATCCTTTTTGTCCCATATAATCTAACAAAGTCTCCACAGATTGTAGAGCAGCAGAATGAGAAATTGTATTTCCCTCATTTAGTACATCTTCTGCATCAGTACGAACTGATTCTCCATTATCAAGTTTTTAAAGGATTTCTAATTTTTGTTTAACATTTAAAACATTTCTTCGTTTTCGTTTCACACCACTCATTTTTACCAGTAAAAAAATTCACGCTACTAACTGAGGATAAACAAGACGCAAAAATTAAAAGAACATGTGCGAAAGTGAAAGAAGACGAAGAAGTTAAAGAATGACGTGTCAGGGAGAAGCGTGTTCGTGCGAGAATGAGCTAGCAGGAAGTGGATGATTCATTTCTCTGAAAATTAGGGGTTGAACCGGTAGCGATTGCACGCGGAGGAAGAAACAAAAATCTATTCTTTATCCTCCGCCGTCACGGCTCACTAGTTTTACGGAATGAATCTCTCGATCGAACATCAACATCGATTTTACATGCATGATAAGCGTTAAAATGTTTCTCTTTAAATTTTTTTGTGAGTCCGGAATGAGCACGAATAGTTCGTACAGGGATAATGGAGAGTATACTATAGAACACGATTTTGTAATTGGGAAAAGGCTCCAAAGAACACATTTTAAGATATAGCTGCTGCATGTTTCTAAAATTAATTATTGCTTTGCAAGTATTTTGTTCTTCGAAGACAGTTCATGTTTTTATGGCAAATTACTCATCGTTATAGTAGTGAACATAATCTACAAAATGATGGTAGTTGGTTTCCAATTGCATGACTACGTATAAATGAAGAACTACAATTGTTTGGAATAGTAAATCTGGGATCTTTCATTTTGACCTGAGTAATAAATTCTTTACTGAGGAAAAACAGATTCTTTTATTTATTAACCTTTTATTCTACTAACAAAATATTTACCTTTCTTCCTAGATAATTTTATTGTTTTACAATGTAACATCATATAAAATATGATCATTGATAAACGCGGAAGATATAAATTAATTTTGAAAAATCCACCTAACAAAACTTACAAAACCCAGCTTTTTATACTCGTGTTCAAACCTTATATCTTCCCATCTTGTAATAAAACTTCTTGTTCAATTTAATTTTAATTTACATCATCTCTCGTGTTTTATTTTTACATCTTTTACTCGAAATACAGTTTTGATTTAAGAAATGAATCTCCGGCGCTATAAAGAAAAATAAAGTTACGAACACAGTTAACAACAAAAGAGTACATTTTTATTTCGTTTTAATATTCACGCTGCATCCATCTTGGGCGAGTTTTTGAAAAAAATAATAAAATAAGTTATTTCAGCTGCAGCTGCTTTTTTGAGATTAGCTGCGAAGACTGTTCTTCATTTTTGAGTTTAGAAGCGTCGTGTTATTTTGTTTCAAGAACTAGAACAGAAATGAAATGATGATATACTGCAAATGAAATTGCTAGGTTGAATAATTAATAAAGCTCTTCTTGAAATTCGTAGATAGTACACAGTTTTATTCTTTCTTTGCACAGTTTTTATTTATTTGCGGATTAAACTCGATGTTGAATTCGTATCTTTTGGCGGTTTTTTTTTCGAAAACTTTTTATTCCAATTCTTCATTTTGTTAATTTATAGAACTAAAATAATGAAAAACATTTGTGTCTTGTTTAATGTTGAAAGGAAATTAGTTGATTTTCTATGATGCATGGAAATGATATTTTTTGCAACTTACCGCTGAAAGATTGTGAAGAATCCCGAATAAATAAATAAATAATATGGAATTTCGCCAAACTATATTTATTTCGAAATGTAGATGTTATAATTCGCTTAATAATGTAGCTGTAACGTAAACCTTCATATATTTTTGCAGTTTAGAAAGATATCGGACTAAGCAATGTCTTTTTCGATTTTTTTTAAGTATTGCTTTGAATTTTTATCAACTTTATGACAGTATTCTTATATTGTAGAACAGGAATTAGAAACATTTTGATGTGCTTGTTAAAAATTTATAATATTTTAAGTACAAAGCACACTTTTATTAGTATACTAAAAATAGTTTTTAAATTTTTTTATTGTTTTCTGCTTTTAGTTTTTAATTTATAATTCATTATTATGAATATTGTGGAATATTAAAATCAATTTTTCTAGGTTGCGTCGCTATCGTGGAACCAAAATTTAATTAAATCAGTCGATAAATTGAGGGTCGAAAATATTAAAATAGTGTACTTTCATCGGAAACACGCATGGGTTCAAAATTTCAAAACCCTCGCACATCAGAAAGTGAGTAAAAAATCGATTACAAAATTCCATGTATACAGATATGACTCAAATCAAGTTAAATAAAAGTATGAAAACGTAACGGTTTCTTTAAACTCACAAAAAGATTTGAGAAAGTGAAAAAAATCTAGAATTCCGACTATATCCGGGCCTCTATTACTTTGATATTTTTATGAATATAATTCTGGGTTAAAAGTCATTAATTTTATCACCTTGTTTCGTTTAAATTTATAACACCCGAATTCAACAACCCAAAAATTCCGCTTTTAAACAAACCGAGAGTTGTACCCTAGAGAACACTTGTTCCAACTTCATTCGCGCTCTTTTTAGAAACAACTCCAGAACTTGATCGAATTGTAGATTCGGAACAAATAGAAAACTTTTTCCGGAGCCACGTATTTCAAGCTAAAGATTTACTTATAAACTAAAACAACTGTCCCCACAGAGATTCTAGTTACAAACTCTAGAGACACAAATTCTATTTTAATTAACGCCGAAGTCTACCTTTCTACCATTTGTTCCCAAACCTAATTGAACCAATCTCAAGTTACGATCGGAATTTCGAATTTCGTTTTTCCCTTTTCTCCACCCCTTTTTAAAAAGATCGTCTGATGTCGTTACGACCACCCCTCTGAAAGAAACGGAGCGAAAAAAATGTTGTCCTTGCAACAAAGTTCCCCTTTTCTACCTGCCATTTAATTTTACAAGAATCTAATTTGAACTCAGGTAAACCCTGAAAGGGTTGACATATGTTTGCAGTCGAGCGACGCCAGCGCCCCCACGGGGACTGACAAGAAACACTTCTGTCGCTAAAAGACAATGGAGTGGAATTTGTTTTGTTTAACGGTTGCCGTAACTCTTAAATTAGAACTGGGAAGATACGTTACTCAAGGAAAACGCATTTTTTTCTGTTTTATATTCTTTTGGTGAAATTGTTTGTAGTCTTTTCTCTACTAGGTGTTTCCATTGCGTTTTACTTTTAAATAAAAGTTGAAAGTTTTGTTGCAAATTTTTTGATTTTGTCCGATAAAAATATTATTCGTATGTTTTTAACAATTTTTCTCTTCCAATCCTGAAGATGTTTTTATTGCAGTTTTGTTTAGCAGCCATTTTATTTCAGATATGTTAATCTTTTCTTTCGAAGTTTGTTGTTCGTAAATTAGATTTTTAATATTTATTTGTAACGGACATAACGTGATAATATGTATTTATTTTTTTTCTAGGTAAGTAAAGTCGTGTATTTCTTTTTCTGGATTGGAATACTGATAATTAAAGGTAAATCTTTATTTTTTAAAATTGTGTTATGTATATAGAGTCCGTAATATTTATTTGTAATAAAATGATATTTACGTTTCCGCTATATCATCTTTATCACCCCGAAATTGTTTAAAAGGCATGATATTCTCATAAAATGAAAAGTAAAATAATACAGATTTTTGCCATCAAAAGGATGGGGAATATAATAAAAATAAATTTAAAAGTCTATATTTACTTTTGTTTTATCAGAATCAAAGTTAGCAAAATATCCACGTTGAATGTTCAAATTCGTGTTTTTTTCATCACACATTCTACGAAACGGGCCAGTCAAATTGTAAGTAAAATGTAAACATCTCCCCTCCCATATTTACTTCAACCCCATTTTGGTGAAATCAACTCCGCCTGACGCATGCGTAAAAGCCCGGAGAGTTTCTGAATAGGAGAATGAACAATATGTTAATATGCCCATGCAGAGACAGGGACACAAACTTCTCATTGTAGGATATAGTCCAAAACTGGATCTAGAACCACTGTTGTAGTAATAAAACATGAACTAAATTTTATTTGTATATAAGTTTGTGATCAATAACTGTTATTCCATAACTAATTATTCAGGAAGTAACTACTATTAGAATTATATAATATTATAACTAATATTCCATATTATATATATATGCCCTTTGAGTTGTTAAATTATAGGTATCTACAATTTTGATGTAAAGACTATATATAAAACGCTAAGGCACGTGGCACAGAAAAGAGGTTAATTTCTCTTTTGCCCATGGCAACGATCGGTTTGTTTACAAAACTGTTAGGAAATTCTGCATTTTAAGCTAAGAAGCTTGCACATTTTCTAAATTGTATCTCGTACCTTTATTCTAAGATTTGAAGCATTCTTTCTTTAAACTAATCACTTCACTTAACATCCATATTTAGCAGCTATTTAATCGGAATCGTATGACGTTGTCTATCCGATTCCCGCTGCTGATATGTAGATCTGATTATTAACAGAGTATATATACTTGTCTCTACTATGTCATTTAAGACAGTGGTCCCCAACCCCCGGGCCGCCCAAGGAACATTAAATTATTTCCATTTTTATAAGCTTTTTTTCAACTTGACTGTCTTCCTTCAAATCTTGTGATCGATTTCTTACCCCCAGATGGAACCGTCTCGTTGCAAAGAAACAAGCTCAGGGTTCTCATTGATTTAGCGTTCCAGTGAGTTAAAATGTTAAATCACTTTATATTCATTTTTTGGTGTAACTGTATTTTATTTTGAATATGCTTAATTATTTGTTTGTTAAAAAACCAATTATTAAACATGTTTTTTTAATGTTTAAATGCAATTAAATTAAAATTATTAAATCAAAACAATCTAAAATATAAACAATCAACGTCCTCCCCCCCCCCCCCCCGAGCGGGCCGCGGTAAAATTATAAAACGGTTGGGGAACACTGATTTAAGAGAGAAGAAAGAAAGGAGGTACGGTCCTTAATGCATTCTCTCCTCGGAGAGACTTCAGTGCTATGTAAGCTGCCACTGTACCTCTAAGATGTAGGGCGAGTATGAACCTTGTTAAATGGAAATGCTATCTGTAAATATGTTCTTAATTGTGGTCGTCTAATAAATGTCTATTTTAAAATCGTATGATTCGTCATTTCTAAAAATGCTCCATCTCATAGAAATTCCACTGCATGCAATAAGCCAGGTTTCTTTTAGCTCATTATCCAGCAGCTCTTCATAAATAGTGTTACTCAAGCTGGCTGTCTCTACTTTACGAGACTAACAAGTGATATTGGCAAACTCGCTTCATGTGCTTAACTGTGCTTCCTGTGCATAAAATTGATAGCCATGTCAGGCATAACTTCAAAAATGACCTTTTCTCCAAAAAAAAAAAAAAAAGAGTTTAAGATGAATTTACCATATTTCTTGCTGTAGAGGGACGAGACTCGTGTTTATATGGAATGCCGCTGTTGAAGAATTAATTCAATTTCAGGAACCATTTTTATTAGATGGCTAAATTCCACGAGACAGTACACTAAAAGGTGCAAGACGCAGGGCAGAGAACAACACAAGACAAGTACACAGAAGAAGAAGAAGAAGAGAGAGGGGCATCATAGGTAAAACCCGGATGGCTCTAGTAACGCCACCTACCATAAAAAGGGGAAGGCAGTGAATTGTAACCGCTACATTGCAATATAATGAAACTTTGGATGAAATTTTTCGAAAGGGATCAGTTAGAAATGAAGAATATGGGTTTAGGCGAGCCAGAGAACGTTCAGATAAACGTCAAAATAGTTCAGCGAAGATAAAATCGTGTAATAAATAATAAAATTCACCTCAATTCACAAATCGAGGTGAACCTCATGGAACTTACTATTGCGAATATTGTACGGTAAACATTTACTCTACGGTGCCCACTTGCTTCTCGCCAATTTTCCTTGGCGCAATTTCATTTGCTGTCGCCAAATACTGTTTTGGATGCGCAGTTCGCTTTTCATTGCTCTACTGCGCATGCTTCATTTGAAAAGAAGAGATTGAGCATGCAATGCCTTCGGCATTTCAAGCGTGTACCGGGCAGTTTTTTTAGCTTAAAAAAAAAACACCAGCGGCTTCGCTTTCTTCAAAGCGGGGCACTAGTAGCTTCGCCTATTCATTGAGAAGCGAAAACACAGAATAAGATACACAGTTCTGAACCTAAAGTGAATGAAAATGTTCAAAACGAGAGAAGTGTAGTTAAAACTTCACATACCTATTTTAAATTGGGCTTCCGCTGTTTGAAGCTGATGGTAGGTCGAAAGGGAACCGATGTTCCCAGAATTCGGAGCCATAATCAACAATAGCTGTACGAAGCGCACGCAACGAAATGATAAAATAAGACAAAAATCATACCGAAGAATTCCCAAATGATTTTTTAATCAAATTCGATTGAATCGACCAATCACAAAAAACAGATCAACGGGACAAACCAATCAAAACGAATATTAATATCGTGTCATGCGTGAAACACCAATGAGAAGATCAATTTCCGCGCATCCGCACATCTCACTCGTTAAAATCATCATTGTGCAACCAAAACCAAATGTTCTCTCATCTCCATTCTTGGCGGCAAAGAGTTGGCGATCCTAACAGGAACGAAATAAGTGGGCACCGTAGAGTAAATTCTAACCTATTGTACATTGGCTACTTTTCTGTTTTGCACACATCACTTGGCGCCTTTTTTTCCCTTGGCGAATTTTCTTGGAGCGCTTAATCGCCAGTTTGGCTCTAAAAGCGTCAGGAAAATCATGGTATTCGTGTAACCGAGCACAGATGGTCTGCGCGGGATCAACTAGTATGCCAAATTACATTCGTCTAGCTTGCTTCATTGTTGAATTATCGTGTTCACAGACAGACATAATTCCAAAAACGTTTTCTCGGACGAAGGGACTCAGTCGTGGAGATTCAACAAAACGTCGAATTTTCCACAGTTACACTACCTTCTCTCTGTTTACTTCATAAACAGGAAAATATGAGTGATTCTTTAAAAAAACCGCTGTAATAGAAATAGAATTTACTACTATTTTATCTGCAGATAGGGAAATAGTTTTCAATTTTTATCTAGAAAATAAGTCTGAATATTTTCTGTCGTATTAACCCGAATAAACGTATCCCAGCGGAGTTTTATTGTTCTTTCTTTTTGTCGAAACAGGAAGTATTTCCATTCGAAACAGACAATCAACACGTGTTTTCTTGCATATCTGCCCGTAACAAGCTTCCTGCAACATTTCAACAGAACGAGCTTTTGCTCTAAAAGGCAGTAACTACCGTGACGCTATTTGCTGAATCCTATTTTTGCCTTCAGAGCTGTTTTTATTTTCCTTTCATGTTTGGAATTACTTTTTGAAGAGTTCACTCCGCTATTATTCGTGTCTTGTATTCCTTCTGCAATATTTGGTGCTTCGCGAAGGAATATTTTCCCGTATTAAACAGTGAAATCTCCTGCCCGCTCATCTCGTTGCACGTTTCAGTTAGAGTGAAACTTCGATTAACCGTTAGTTTCTGTTGACCGTCGTTTAGAAGTAACGAAGGTTTGTAGTATTCTAATACATTTCTGTACGTTACTACTCTTCCATTGAAGTTTGTATCGATTGTTTGTAAAATTAAATACAAATATGTACGTATTGTAACAAAATTGTCTTGTGGGTGTGCGTAAATGCAATCCAAAGAGCAGGATTAAAAAAATAAAGCTCTTTATTTTATAAATATTCTAGGAAGAGAAACGTAGCCAAGTATTAAAACAGCGCATGTAAAAATTCACAACAGAGATTACCATTAAATCTCAACGCAGCGCTCGAAGGCTTTTGCTTGCTGATCAAAATCCAACTGTCTCTTCTAACAGAACACAACAAAGACTATATAACAAGATAGTGTCCCAGTGCTACGCACTTTTACTCAGTTGGATCAAACATCGGTTACCTTAGACTCCCCTAAACTTTCTCGTATACTTCCCAAAAAGGTGTCATTTTCCCTCTAACTAGGGTTGCCATACGTCCCGTTTGCTTCCTAAACTCTGAGTCATTACAATTTTAAAATGACCTGCGCCCATTTTTATGATTATGTGTAAAAGGAAAATGATAATTAAAAAAATGCGTAGGCTCTCAATTTTAACGCGCGCTGAGGTACACAACAAGGAAGGGAATTTCAAGTTTTTGAGAACGAAATCTTACTACAGATATCACGCGATTTCACCATACCTTCCATCTGGAGAATGTCGGAACGAAGTTTCGGGTCCAGGGGGTTGCCATAATTTCCGAAGGGCGTCCGAAGCTACAATTTCCTTCGTAAACCGCCAAGGTCAAAAGCAAACTACACTAACTTGAGTAAAATAAGCGAAACGCTCGCCAACACACAGTCGCAATGTGCATTTTGAACCAAATATGCAATTTGAACACCTTTTTGTCAACGGATTGAAACAAAATTTGAGCACAGGTCTATAATTAATATTAGCAAACGTCATACCAAGTTTTATTTATCTGAGCCAAAGGGTTTAGGAGATATAATTTTTACAAGTATGCGATTATACAGACGGACAGACAGTCAATCCTTTGACGAATTTGGCGCAAAATTTTATACGGACCTACATTCATGATGATAAAACTGTGTACGAAATTTTATCCATCTAGCTATTCAAGTTTTTGAGTTATAGTGTTCACATGACTTCGGACATACAGGCAGACTTCCCGTGGACGGAGTTTGTCGAAAATTTGATAGAAACCTACAAATTATGTTTAAAGACCACATACGAAGTTTCATCCCCGTAGCTATAATAGTTTTCGAGTTATCGTGTTCACAGACAGACATAATTCCGAAATTGTGTTTTTCGGACTCAGGGAGGTCTAAAACGTGGAGATTTGTCAAAATATCGAGTTCGAATTTCTTGACGATTACAATACTTTCTCTTTGTATACTTCGTATACGAGAGAGTAAAAAGGAAGGGACTGTCTCTTCTTGGCTCGAGAGCTTGCTTTTGTACTTTTTCAACAGGAAGTGACATCATAACGTAGGAAGTGACGTAATCTCCAGAAGGTTCATGAATCCAGTAGAAATAGTTTGAAAGTTCGAGGTCTTTCTAGAAAATTACTTTTATAGCCAAAATCGCCATATTTATCATTTTATTCATCTAGCTATTTACGGTTTTGAGTTATCGTGTTCAAATGAACACCGACAGACAAACTTCCTGTGCTTGGATATCGTCCAAAATTCGATAGAAATCTCCAAATTTGGTGTAAAGAATACATACCGAATTTCATCCGTCTAACTCCATGCTTTTGAGTTTTCGTATTCACAGACAGACTGACACAACGAGTGACAAACTTAATTCCAGAACTCTGTTTTTGTCATTTTGGACGTCTAAAACTTGTAGAGGTTGGCATTAAACGTCCAAATTCTCGAGGTTAAATTTTTATGTGATTGGAATACTTTCTCTTTGTGTAAGAGAAAATAAAAAAGAGAGAACTATCTAATATGTCGGAAAAAGAAATATTCTTTTAACAGAACCTTAATTTAACCAGTAATGATTAACTGCCGCGAAACAAAAATAGTCTGTCTTGCCCCAGCCACCAAATTTAATTTGCGTAATAACTCACGTCTAATAAGATATGGCTACATACTTCCAAATCAATACTGATTTATTTTTAACTCATTTTGAGGGAAATTTAGCCTGGCTAACGAGCCAGTCAGCGTATTCGATGAATCGATTTTCAGCAAACCTTAATTTGATAATCGATTCTTTTATTTCAGCTATTTAAGTAATAGAATAAAAATACCATAGACTTTCGCTAATGGTGAGATTCGGTGCTTAATGGACGTGGCAGACGTCCAACATTGAGGTGTGGTGTGGGCTACGACTCTATGGTTACACACTTCGATAATTTTTTTGTTTGGAAGAAAGAACTTCAGTTTTTTCAGTTTCTTGCATGTGTCTTTGGTAATGATATTAAGTGCAGCTGACAATGTAGCTTGTGCGAAAGAATGTCCCAGAATTTACTTTAGCATGGACTGCAAGGTTTCATTTCTTATGTGTTCATTAAAATGTTTTTTTTTTTTTTCCTTCCGAGTTGAGTTATGGTCTCGTCAATTCGGTTAATTGAAAATGCGTTTGTTGGTATTTTGATTAATTGTAATAGTTTTTTGTTCGTATTTTCTCGTACACAAAGAGAAAGTATTGTAATCGTGAAAAAATTCGAACTCGAGATTTAGACCTCCCTGAGTCTGAAAAACACAATTTTGGAATTATGTCTGTCTGTGAACACGATAACTCGAAAACTATTAGAGCTACGGGGATGAAATTTGGTATGTGTTCTTGACATATAATTTGTAGGTTTCTCTCAAATTTTGGACAAAATCCGTCTACGGGAAGTCTGTCTGTCTGTCCGCGGTCATGCGAACAGTATAACTCAAAAACTTAAATTGCTAGATGGATAAAATTTGGTACACAGTTTTATCATCAGGAGTGTAGGTCCTTATCAGAATTTGGGCGAAATCCGTCAAAGGGTTGACTGTCTGTCGGTCTGCATAATCGCATACTTCTAAACATTATAACTCGTAAACCCTACGGATTTGATAAATAAAAATTGGTATGAGGCCTGCTAATATTAATTGTAGATCCGTGCCCAATTTTCGTTTCAATCCGTCTAAAAAAAGTTGTTCAAATTGCCTATTTGTCTTTTCTCATCACACAATGGCGCGAGGCCGTTATTGCGTGGTTGTGCGATTCACTCGCGCTAATCCTTTCCGCTTCTACCCACGCCTTTCGCCTCCAAGCTTTCTATTCCCATGTTTTTTTTTTCTCTACTACATTAGGGACGTTTGTTCGTTTTACTGCCTTTTAGCTTATTTGTTCTCCACGTGTGTTAGGAGTATACGAGAAAGTTTAGGGGAGACCACTCCCGCTGGTTTTTTTCTCATATTCGAAATATGCACAGATAATGTACTGTAATCGTTAGAACATTTGATTTCGAGATTTTGATGAATTTTCGTGTTTTTCTTGGAACGATGTCTGTGGTCACCGTGACTCTAAAATTCTGAACGGATGAAATTTGGTATTTGGTCTTGGAACGAAATCCTTCAACAGGAAATTTGTATTCCCTGTGCGTGCGGATCTGAAAAAATCGTTGAACTAGATGAGTGAAATTAGCAATGTACCTCAAAGGAATGTACCTGAACGGTATGCCATCTTAACCCTAGTTTTGCTGATTTTGATGTCTTTGCCGTATGGGCGAAAACAACAAAAAATGGCTGCTCTCAAAAAAATAAATTACGCATTGCACTCTGGAACTTCTTTTGGCTGTCCTGTAGCAAATTGTTACTTGGGAATGTTTATCTCAAATTTAACGTAGCAGACTAGGGGAATCAATTTCAGTTCTTGGTCGCGTGTTTTTTGAGTCCTGGTATAAGTTGAGTTGAAAAGTATTTTATTCTTCATTTAGAAAAGTTCATCTCAATATAAGGAGATGTATATTCTCTTCTAATAATTAAAAAATAATAATTTTTATTATCATTTCTTATTTTTATTCTTGCCGCTTTTTCTTTTTCAAATTTCTTATTACCTTTTTATTTGTCGTTTAAAGTCAATCCTTTAAAGAGAAATGAATTATTTTACATTGCTTTTTTGAGCTGTGTTTCGATTTTTACCTATTCTTTCCCCCTATTTGTTCCCCCTTTTTATATTATGTGCTATTTGTTTTGCCTGTGTATTGCGTTCTTTGTGTTTCGCTTGTTTTGTATTTTTGTGTTTTGTTTGGGGTTGTGTCTTGCATTGTAATCACCGACGTTTTGTTGTGCATTTTTGTGTCTATAGCTGTTATGTCACTGTATTTTGTTTGCTTTTTTTT
>BGPR01017609.1:8925-26186 GCA_013235015.1 Araneus ventricosus | reverse complement strand
ATATAAAATTAATAAAGAATGAACAACGAATATATAAAATTAATAAATAATGAACAACGAATATATAAAATTAATAAATAATGAACAACGAATGTCTAAAATTAATAAAGAGTCAACTACGAATATATAAAATTAACAACCAACTTTGTAACTCTTAAAATATTTTCCACATTATTACTGTAAAAATTATATCTTCCGATGTTATCAGTATAAAAAAATCAGCATTAAAAAAACATCTAAATGTTCAAATCATCCTCAGTTCACGACATTCCAAACCTCCCAGAATACCCTAAAATATAATTCATCCACCCTTCTCTCTTCTTTTGCCAAACGATAAAAAAGAACGAAAAAAAATTGGAATTCAGATCCATTCCAAAACCAAAAAAAAATACTATTACGGATTAAGTGCAGTTGAAAACGAAAAGATTTCATTCACTGTTCAAGGCTGGGGCACTTAAGCAGTTTCCATCTCAGCCCTATGTGTCGCACTGTGGGGCCCCACTCACGTGCCTCATAGGCCCCTTCCACAGGGCCCCACCAGAACTCGGCAACAGATATAAAACAGTTTCTTCATTTTAACTTTTCTTTCGCCTTTTCCCTTTGGATTCTTTTTTTCTAACCAAAAGACACTCCAAGCAAATGGAACGCGGAGTGAAAAAGACAGATTGTCACGAATCTCCCCCAACTGAGGGTGGGTGGAACGATTTTTTTTCCCTTCTTTTTTACAATTTTTTAATATTTTTTGTTTTTCCTTCCTCTTTTTTTTTTACTCTCCTTGGCACGAAATGAAAATAATTCGTTATCTCGAACCCTCACTCAGCCCTCCCCTCCCCCCTCCAAGAAAGACCTGCTAGAACCTTTTGTCGCGAAGGGGCACATCGAAGGAGAAAGAAACGTAAAAAAGAAGAAAAAGAGCACCATCCCTGCAACGCATCAAACGATTAATGTTTTTCGTGTCCCCTTCTGGAGTAGGAAAAAAAAATTAGAGTCGAACAGAGCGATTTTTCTTTTTGAGGGAGAGGGGAAAGAGGATGACAGAGTTGTATCGTTTAGTGCCGAGGAAATCGTCCCATTTGCACTCCATTCACGTACCTCGATGTTTTTTTAATTGATGCTATATTTTAGTCCGGGGAAGGTGGTCAGGTGAAATAAGGCCATAGCTGCAGCTCTCGGTTCGAGCTTTACTTTTATAAAATATGTTTTGGACATCTGGATTCCAGGCTATTCTATTCGCCCCGAGAACATCCATTCTTAATCTGAAACATGTGTGCTCTCAAA
Organism: Araneus ventricosus; assembly: GCA_013235015.1. Lineage (NCBI taxonomy): Eukaryota > Metazoa > Arthropoda > Arachnida > Araneae > Araneidae > Araneus > Araneus ventricosus. Next base: position 24,908 of record BGPR01017609.1, on the reverse strand, counting down.
AGAAACGTGCCAAGGAAGTTCAAGTATTTGGGGGGAGGGGGGATTGTGTATTGTGTAACATTAATTTTTGGTAGCACCACTTTTGAAAATTTATATTTGTTCTCTCAAAATTTCCAGGAATTCTTTCATTTTTAATATTCTTATCCGCTTGTTTTAAAAAGAAACATGCCCTCAACTTATAAACAGGGTTCTCGCTTATATCTGTTACACCCCCATAACTTCTAAAAGGTGACAGCTTAGGCCATAAAGTTGGTATCTAGATGTAATAAAATGACCATGCGCTACACGGCGAGATCAGTTACAGCGCCACCTGGCGGAAAACAACGGAGTTAGCGTTCCTATCTCGAAAACGGTACAAGATACGGGGAAAAAGTCAATAACAAAATTGTAGAGCGTCTTCGATTTAGTACGAAAAGACACCTTGCGCACAATAATGCTAAGAACAAAACGTGTAAAACACACATTTGTTTTGTCGCGATTTTCCAAACCTGTGATGTAACAACTCACGACGACAGGAGAAAAGATCATCGTTTGAACAATAAACGTCGACCCGATGGCGTAGTCGAAAATAAAAATATCAGCTGATAACTTATTGTTTTCTTTTCTTGCTAACTCTTTTCTGGCGTAAGAGTGTTGGAAATCTCGACCAAACAAATGCGCGTTTTACACGTTTTGATTGAAAACAAATAAAATAAACATGGATTTTATGACAGGAAATATTTTTTTATTTACATATTTCTTTATTCAAAAAACCTCTAGGTAAACAACATTCCGTGTGAAGTATTTTTCGTTGTTTAACAATTTTATTATAATTCAATAACCATGAAATCCTCAGCTTTTCAAACGTAAGTCATAAATTAAAATTTCAAAGCCATTCTTTTTCGAAATTCTAATTAAAACAAAGCACTTCTCTGCTTGTCAAACGTTGCCAAAAAATATTATAAAATTATATCAACACGATTGCAATAAATAATACGATGCATCCTGGCTTCCAAACTATATCACGCGCATGATATACCACTGACGTAATTTACTACTTTCTATTAAAAAACGGAAATTAATTTGAAATATATGATTAATATAATTTAAAATTTCTCTGGAACTATTGATCATGCCGAGATAAATTTTATATCAATCTATAGAAAATTTTATTTCGCCATTTTAGAGCTATTAAATTTGAAATTAGAGCGACAATTACTTTTCTAAATTTAAAATTACTGAAATTTAGGTTCTCTAACAATGAAATAATGCTGTTTAACGTCTCGCAGTGCTATGGCACGAGTTTTATTGTTGGTGACGTCAGAGCGTTATCGAGAGACAGATATGGGCTTTTATATTAGTAATTATAAAATTTCGTTTTCTTATTTTTCTACTATCAAATTCTTCTACCAAACGATTGTAAGGTGAAGTAAATCAGAGAAATTCAATAGCCACAAAGTTTTCCCGCACAAATAAGTCATAGGGAAAGATATAAAATTTAAATGCTCGAATTGTATGGTAATTCTGTACAATTCGATTATAATTTTAATTTCTCTGTATTAACCCAAAAAGTAAAATGAAGTACTTAAAATTAAATAAAATTGTAAGAAACTACAGAAAAATTAGAAATTCCGTTTTGTTACTTTTCTCAACTAAAATCGATGATTATATAAGTCTTCACATATCATTTCTCTTTTATTTTCAGAAAAGAATTAACCATTATTAACATCAATCGATTACGAGGAGAGCATATCCATACTTTGGGATGAACTCGATCTATCAAGATTAAGATAGAATACAAAAGACGAAAAATATATTAAACCAGCTGGAGTGGTCTCCCCTAAACATTCTCGTATACTTCCCAAAAAGGTGTTATTTCCCCTACCCCCAGCGCGGATAAAAAAATGCGCACCTTCTGTAACCCAGAACGCTGACTATCCACTAGTTTCCGCGCGCGCCAAGGTCACGAATATCGCCAAACGCTCGCCAAGATGCAAAATGGCCTTGCGTCATAGTAAGAAAATTGACTATACAATTTGAAAGCCTTTTTTTTCTAACCGATTGAAACAAAATTGGACACAGATCTACAATTAAGGTTAGAAGGCCACTTAACAAATTTCATTTACCTAAGTCGTTGTATTAAGGAGTTATCGTGTTCACAAGCATGCGATTATAAAGACCGACAGACACTCAACCCTTTGATGGATTTGGTCCAAAATTTGATACATGCCTACATTTCTGATGATCATACGGTGTACCAAATTTTATCCATCTAGCTATCTAAGTTTTAGAGCTACCGTGTTTACATGAACGCGGCCAGACCCACTTCCCGTGCACGGATTTTGTCCAAAATTTGATAAAAACCTACAAATTATGTGTAAAGATCACATACCATTTTTCATCTTTCTAGTTCTAATAGTTTTCGAGTTATCGTGTTCACAGACACACAGACATAATTCCAAAATTGTGTTTTTCGGACTCGGGGAGATCTGAAACGTGGAGAATATTTTGACGACTACAATACTTTCTCTTTGTATACTTCGTATACGAGAAAGTAAAAAGGAATTTCAGGTTATATTTTTGTTTACAGTACGTACAATAGAGTACACATTATGTATTTTTCACAATTTGTGCAATAATTATACAAACATAGGATGACTTTTTGTGGTTTGTGTACAACTTTTACAGCCCATTAGAACGAAAACAGTGATGATTACATGATGAATCCGACTTACGAAGAAGTTGAGAGTGTCAATCAGAACGAAACTCGATCGTAAGTCGAGGAGATAGTGATAGATCCAGGTTTTTTTTATGGGCCCATTTTTGTGGGGAAAAATATTTTTGTGAAAAAAAATATTTTTTCGAAAAATAAAAATTCTGATCAATTTTTTTATCATGTAAAACCTTCAATTTTAGCAGTCATATTTCTATATTTTACGTTTAATATCAAAAGTGTTTCATTGAACCAAATATACGCAGTAATTTGATATAATACTGAAAAAAATACTCGTATATATATTTTGTGCAATGCCTCATTCAAAAACTTTTAAAAAAGAAGTCCAATTAAAAAAAGGAGCCGTTTTCATGAATTTCAATTTTGAGAAGGGGCCGTTTTTATGAATTTGAATTTTGTGAAGGGGCCGTTTTTATGAATTTGAATTTTGTGAAGGGGCTGTTTTTATGAAGTGGAATTTTGTGAAGGGGCTGTTTTCATGAAGTGGAATTTTGTAAAGGGGCAGCAAAACGGCCCCAATTTTCGCCTGCATCGACCCATCGGAGACCCTGAACTTTACATTAATCCTTTGCGGCGCAATATGTCAGCTGATGGCACACCTAATTTCACTCACTTCTCAACCTTTAAATTCAACTATAAATGGAAAATAATAGGTTTAGAATGGGGCTAATAGTACTCCTTTTAGAATGTATATAGTAGCCTTATGAAATTTCGTTTCGGAATAGGAATTATTAGAGATAAAGTTTGGGAAAATTCCTTAACTCAGAGATAAGAATTTTTTTTTCATTTCTGGACGATTACAATTTTATCTAATTAACTCGAACATTTTCCTCCAATATTCTTGAAGTTTTAATTTATGATTTTCTGTAAGATTCAATAATATTTTTTGAGTGTATCAAGGTGGCTGTATCTAAGGGGGCTCTCATATGAGGGGGGTGACCCCAAATGGGGACGACCCCCCCCCCCGGGGAAAAAGTGTTTTTTTTTTTTTTTTTTTGTAGAATCTATGTCTAGGCAATAAACTAAGCCTATTCATGATGTTTTTTCATCATATTTCAAAAAATGTAATGCCTTGCGCGCAAAGGGTTAAGGGACCGTTCAAATATTACGTAAGCACCTAAGGGGGAAAGGGGGTTTGCGATTTGCTTATTTTTGCTGACAAGGGGAGAGGGGGTATGAATGATGCTTACGTAAGACATTAAAACCACTTTATTTCCGAAAATCTCTTGCAACTTGCAAAAATAATTTAATTAAAAAAATTAAATTTGAAAGAAAAATTAAATTTGGCAAAAGAAAATTAAACTTGAATTTTTAAAATTGTGATAAACAAAGAAATTTTCTTACACAAAATTGTAAGGAAATTAAATATATATATATATTTTTCATTTTAAGCCGAGTTAGAGTTTTTTATTTGAGTTAAGTCCTAAAATTTTTAAAATTAGATTATTACTGTTATACGTTTTGCGAAAAAAAAAAGAACGGGGGGGGGGAGATTACCAAAAACATGCTTACGTAATATTTGAACGGTCCCTAAGGGCATAGTCTGAATTAATTCCTTCTACACAACGTAAGTTTGGCAAAAATTCAAAATAATTCCATCTTAAAGCAGTTAAAAAGGCCAATCAAACCAAGTAAAAATCCACCTTCTTCCCAGCGTTCGCTTGGCAGGGATTCCGATACACCGCTTATATGAAGATGCTATAGTTCTTTTATTTGCTGCCCACGCATTTTTAGACGCCACTGACCTTCTACCCAAAACAACACGGCTGGCACGCGGCAGCACGTTGTGGTGGTTAATTCGCGAAGGCGGGAACGAGTCGGAATGATAAAACTGTTGCAGGATCGATGTCCAAACAGCCCCGTCGATGTTTGACAACACGCCAGGGCGATGCGACGTCGCTCCACATGGCTGATGGAACCGATGGCCATAATTGCCGCCTCTTTTTGTTCTTTCACCTACGCATTTGTTTTCACTGGCAGCGCATCACGTGCTCCGAGCGCGTAGTACTACCACGCTGGCACGGCGCCAACAAGTCATCCACGCGCTCGCAAGGTCGCCAGGACATTGACCAAAAAGGTTTTCTCATACTTTTTTATAACCCCGCAACTACTTGTTGACGATTCCCCTCGCTCCGCTGTTCGCATCTTAAACACCTTTTTGCCGCAAGAGGACGGGGCAGAGATGTTTCCTGCGGTCGAAAGATAATCATTTCCATTCAGATAGTATTTCTTTCAGAATATTCTGAAAATTGTTTGACGTTCGCTAAAGCGATTACGATAATAATTTTCTCTTTATCATTTTAAATCTGCAGAAGCCGGGGTGCAGGGCCAGATTTAATATTGGGCCAACCCGGGCAATGGCCTAGTGCGCAACAATCGAAGGGCGCAAATATAAAAGAAATCACAATAAAACGTTTACAAATTTAAGAATTATTTTGGAAAGACCATGCATGCAAAACACTCTTTGTACTTTCTCGTATACGAAGTATACAAAGAGAAAGTATTGTAGTCGCCAAAAACTTCGATCTCGAGATTTTGACGAATCTTCACGTTTTTGACAGTCCGAAAAATACAATGTTGGAATTATGTCTGTCTTGTGTCTGTCTGTGAACACGTTTTAGACCTCCTCGAGTCCGAAAAACACAATTTTGGAATTATGTCTGTGTGTCTGTGAACACGATAACTCAAAAACGGTTAGACCGAGAGGGATGAAATTTGGTATGTGATCTTCACACGTAATTTGTAGGTTTCTATCAAATTTTGGACCAAATCCGTCAACGGGAAGTCTGTCTGTCCGAGGTCATGTGAACATTATAACTCAAAACCTTGAATGGCTAGATGAATAAAATTTGGTACACAGATTTATCATCATGAATGTAGGTCCGTATCAAAGTTTGGACCAAATCCGTCGAATGGTTCATGGTCCGTCGGACTGTATAATCGCATGCTTGTAAAAATTATATCTCCTAAACCCTTTGGCTTAGATACATAAAAATTGGTATGACGGTTGCTAACATTAATTATAGATCTGTCCCCGAATTTCGTTTCAATCGGTTAAAAAAAGGGCGAACGAGGTCATTTTCTCCTGTTTTCTTTTCGCTCGCATTAGCGGAGCTTGCTAGAGTGTGATAGAAAATAAATATTGCTAAGTTTTAATACATACGCATCTCGTTGAATATGATTCTTCACCTAAATATTTTACAATCGCTATAATCAACAATTAAAATCCTTCTGATAGTCATTGCATTCTGGGTTACAGTATGTTCGAATTTTTTATCCACGCGGGGGAAATGACAAATTTTTGAGAAATACACGACAAAGTTTAGGAGAGGCCACTCCCGCTGTTTTTAACACTTCCATGCACATTAAATAAACTAGTGGCACATTTACGTCGCCTATCTCTATAGTTGCAGTGCATGCACCAGGGAGGCGCAGAATTAAGCTCTTTGGCATAGGGCGTAGAAATGTATAAATCCGGGTCTGCCGGGGTGGCCCGAAAAATCTCGAACTTGGGTCTAAATTCACCGGTTTTCTGAATTTCACTCCGGGACGCACTGGCTTGGAGGGGCCAATTCGCGACTGTCCGAGCTATCGGACAACTATTTTTTTATTAGTCTTAACATTCTTTATTATTTTTTTTTCAATCTGATTCATTTACTTATTGGTACAAAGGGAGAATCATGGGGAAAATATTAAAAATTGAGGCTGTACCGAATCAACCGGCACTGTTGGTCACTTTATACGTGATTCATCCAAGAAAAAGTGACATTTCTGAAATCAAACGATAAACAAAAGCTGAGCAATTTGCCATGTCTTGCTTCCTTCCTCTTCTACTTATTGCGCCATAAGTAATTTTTTCTTTTTTTCCGGAACCACAAATAATAAGAATAAATGTTTTAATCAGAGGAAAGAACTTAATTTTCTTTCTCCTGCCAAATCATACTTTTAGGTGTATTGAAAGCTGGGAAGGACATTTATCAGAAGATAACCTTTTTAAAACTAACCTTAGTTAAAACTGTATGTATTTTTAATATAAACTATTTGCTGATCATTCTCAGAAACGGAAACCCTTTGCGCTTTGGGGCATGAGCCAGGTGGAGTTCTTTCTAAAACTAACCTTAGGTAAAATTGTATGTATGTTTAATATAAACTATTTGCTGATCATTCTCCGATACGGAAACCCTCTGCGCTTTTGGGCATGCGCCAGGTGGAGTTCTTTCTAAAACTAACCTTAGGTAAAATTGTACGCATTTTTAATATAAACTATTTACTGATCATTCTCAGATACAGAAATTTGATCCATCCGGCATTTTGGAATTCTCCTTTTTTCATATGCACGGACACAGACAGACTTCGATTCACGGATATCGTTCAAAATTTGATGCAGATCTATTTTCGGGTGTAATATCCACCCAATAAAATCTGCACTAAGATCGCCTAGCAGAATTCGTTTATGAGTAATCGTGTTTAAACGTAGATATGTCGATGGTCAAACGTCCTCTCACTGGTGTAGAGCGAGAGTTTAGAGAGGGGGTACCAGCTCAGGTGTCGTCCTCGTGATCTGACCATGACGAGGTTGCTCAACATGCCCAAAACCATCCCAAAATAGTCCTCATGTAGCATCAAAACGGGACTTCAATCTAACTAAACTAAACTTACGAAGCGTAGACACTGACAGACATATAAAATTCCAAATTTTCTTTTTTCGGAATCAGGAAGGTAAATGTGAAAATTCATCGAAATCTCGGAGATCGATTTTTTGGTAAATTTTATACATTTTTTCCCATGCATATTTGGTATGCCAGAGAGTAAAAAGGAAATCAATCGAATTCGAAACAAATCCAAGACTTTGCTCACCTCTTCATTCTACTAAGAAGCTAAACACGAAACACACAGTTCATGAGAAAACAGAGGGGAGAAGAATCCTGCAACTTATTTTTCTCTGCAATGCTCTGAATGGAGATAGAGAACGAAGCCCCATGTTCCTGCAACCATTACAGTTGGATGGACATGGGGAATGGAAATACAGTACAACCCCGATTAACCGAAATAAAATGGAGGGGGGAGGCGTTTCGGTGAACCCTTTCGCATTCGTTGGTTTCACAGTGAAACCACAAATTAAGCATTTTTTCTACTGCGCATGGGCGAAACGTAGCGTAATTTTTCTTTCATAACTTCAAAGCCAGGTATATAGGCCAACTTATATAAAAAAAATTCCAGTTCAATACCGTTATTATTCACAAAGATATTGGCATTGCAAGAGATAAATTGCTTTTGATCTCCAAGAGAAACAAAATGATGAGGGATCTTGCACAAATTGATATTTTTTTTAATTGAATCTTCGAAAGTAATATTGAATTTTATGAAGGTTGAATATTCTGAATGCTAACGTATACTTATAAATTAAATGAATAATTTAAATTGCATTTTGAGGCTAACTTATTCAGAAGAAAAACAGCCCGTTCATTGGTTTCACTGTGAAGCCACAAATTGCTTAAAAATAAAAAAAAAAATGCTTTTTTTTTCATATTTATGATCAGCTACATGTCTAATACTCATTTTTGAAATAAATTTAGTAATTTTCAAAACGAAACATGTAGTGAACTTGAAAGTGTTAAGCCATACGCTTCGTTTACTATTTTGTATCTAATTACAACATGTGATTCTGAAACGCTTTTAGTGTAAAACGAACTCAAAACTCTATATATAGGCTACACTTGCGTTCTTTATTAAAGTTAACCCTCCGTCGGGAGCAATGCAGCTGACAGGCACAGGTAAACAAAATCGCAATTAATATTGTTAATGTCCACTAATTTTAATTTTAACATTCTAAAATTAATCACTGACCTTCTTGGCGAGGCTCAAAAGAAAACCAGAGGGAGTGTTCTCCCATAAACTTTCTCGTATACTTCCCCAAAAAGGTGCCGTTTCCCCTTCCCCAGCGTGGCTAAAAAAATTCGAACCTACTGTTGCCCAGAATCCAATGACTATCAGAAGATTTTTCATTATAGTGATTGAAAAATATCTAGGTAAAGAATCAAACTCAAAGAGATGCGTACCGAATAAAATGCATGTATCACACACTTCCACTCTTACCGGCTCAAGGACAAACTGATGTAATTCGCTACTCCGTGATGAAATTCCGTTCCGTTCCTTTCGCGTGCACAGAAGATTGCTTCCAGTACACATGCGCGTGGAGACGACGGATTCTTTTCAAAAGTAAATTTTACAGACCGACAGACAGTCAACCCTTTGACGGATTTGGCCCAAAATTTTATACGAACCCACATTCATGATGATAAAACTATGTACACAATTTTATCCATCTAGCTATTCAAGTTTTTGAGTTATAGTGTTCGCATGACCGCGGACAGACAGATTTCCTTGGACGGATTTTGTCCAAAATTTGATAGAAACCTACAAATTATGTGTCAAGTTCATATACCAAATTTAATCCCTTTATCTCTAATAGTTTTCGAGTTATCGTGTTCACAGACAGACAGGCATAATTCCAAAATTGTGTTTTTCGGACTGAGGGAGGTCTGAAACGTGGAGATTCGTCAAAATCTCGAGTTCGAATTTTTTTGACGATTACAATACTTTCTCTTTGTATACTTCCTATACGAGAAAGTAAAAAAGGGGATATAGTTGCAAAAATGTCTCGCTCTCGCGATTGTTCCCGTGCAGCACAGTACGTGGTTTTCGGTTAACCGGGGCTTCACTGTACTGAAACTCAAACCATTATTTTAGCAAACAATGACTTCTGTAATTTTTCTCCTCAAGGTATTACAGCAAACAAGGTCCGTAAAAGGAGATAAAAGAAAGAAAACACAGAAAAAACACGGCAGGCAAGGGGGGGCAAAAGAAATCTGACCCCCCCCCAATCCAATGCGCTTCAAGAGTGAAAAGCGCCCTCCCCACATTCAAACAAACGCAAGTCCGTTAAAGTCTGAACTCTCCTATTTTCATTTTCCCATCGATAGGGTAAAGCCCATTGCGTATGCTCGCTCACGTACGAGTTCCGAATACTTAGCAAGTAAGGAGTCCGTTTACGTTTGCTGCAGCACGTTCCCGCGAGCCAGATAAGTGGAATGGCAGAAATCGGTTGCATTGTTCCATCGAGCAGACGATTTGGGAAACTAAATTAACCACCACTTCGACCAGAAGACTTTCACTATAGCAATGCGCACGCACGCCAAAGCAGAGCATGGAAGACGTTTTCAAGGACGAGCTTCCACATAAAGATGTGATCGGTTTTTATCAGCATTAATTTTGCTCTTGCTCGCTGGGAATTTAGATTGCAGTGAATAGTAAGCAGATAAGGGCTTCGGTTCTATTTATTTATTTGTTTCCGAGAGCGGTTTTTTTTTATTTAAAGGTAAGAGTCGTGTAATGAATGAGTCATTTATGTTTTATAAAAAAAAATAAGAAAATCATCGAATTTATCTTTCTTTCATTCTGATCAAGATCGGAGGAAAACTGTCAAAATATGTTGTCATAACTTTGGCAACATATTTAGAATTTTAAAATTCAAACGACGGGTTTTTTTTTAAATATATAATCAGGTAAAAGAGATTGTCATTAAATAATTAACAGTAAACTAACCGAAAATGTTAATTTAATTTTTTCGCATAGAAAAACCACCAACTCTTCACAATACATTTGATTTTCGTTTTAATATTTTAAACTAGCCGCCTTCGAAGACTAGCTTGTTCGCCCGGAATATAATTTCAATTGAATCTCTTAAGCATAATTTGATATTCATGGTTCCCTTAACAAAGTAATTTCTAACTTCAAATTGCGATAGACATTTCACCCGCAATCTTTTCGAATACAACTTTACTTTCTTATTCCTTATGTAAAATACGCATTTGATTTCAACATTAAAATGGCATGACATATTTTACGTCCAAAAACATGCTATTACGGCCTAAACATATCAAGTAAAACATAGAAACCATAATCGCTCAGTGTCTTGACGACTTTTTTCACAGAAAAATTGATCGAATATAAAAAGAAGGTAAAATCCAGTAGGATATTTTCTTAGCTTTCAAAAATGGAAGAGAAATACGCAATTAAATATTTGTTTAAACAATGAAAACGGTTTGAATTTCATTGTAACAATGAAAAGTATTGTTGTAAATTATGCCAAAAAATATTTTTTAAAGTTTATTAAAATTAGAGAAAAATTCGTAGGGTAACCTAATTGATATCAATGAGAAGATAATTTTTTAAATTTTCAGATGGTGTAAAAATAATTTTTGTGCTGTAATACTTTCGGAAGTTATAAAAGAAAAACACCAACATTTCGCTTAATTTTTAATTAATTCAAATTTTAATTTTAAAAATTCAATAAAACGGTTCCGAGGTGCACATTCCCACAATCCAAAGTATGTTTGTGCCGAATTTCGTAGCTCTAGGTCTAGCGGTCTGCACTGCAGAGCGCCGACACACACATTCTCCTTTATTATTAGTAGATATACAGGGTGTTCACACTTATCGTGGTCCAATACCTCATTTCTAAACCGTTAGAGATAGACATGTAGTTTTAATTGGTAAAATGCTTTAAACGAAGGAAAGAATTATAATATATGTATTTTGAGTGAATAAATATATTCCTGAAATAATTACGAAATCTAACCTTTTATACAGTCTCACGGTCCTATCAATCATATTTAGTAAAATATTTTTGACACTCTTATATTTTAAACAAAAGAGCTTCGAATATCGCTGACTTAGACCACTTTACACCATTTCAATAGCCGTCTTGAAGACGATCCACAAATCAATGCGCAGCACTTGATCGACGAAGCCTCTGATTGGTTAAAAATCATGAAATTCAAAGCTCCATAACTCGGTTAGTTTTAGTCGCAGAAGAGTGGGACTTTTATGTTTAAATTCTTTGAGTGTCAAAAATATTTTACTAAATGTGATTGATAGGACCGGGGGACTGTATAAAAAGTTAGAATTCGTAACTTTTTCAGGAATACTCACTCAAAAGACATATATTATAATTTTTCCCTTCCTTTAAAGCATTTTTCCAGTTGGAACTATATGTCTATCTCTAACGATTTAAAAATTAGATATTGGACCACGATAAAAGTGGATACCCTGTATAGCGCTCCGCATATCAGTAAATTAGGTAAATAAATTAACCGCTCACCTTAAAAGCCTGAGAATACCCGTGCATCGAATAATCACATTTTTAGTCTCAAAGCTAAAATTTAATCAATAATTAGCTTTATAATTTTACACAAAAATTACATAGAATCTATAAACATCTCAAGTATTATTTGCCTTCTGAGATGAATGAAAACGACACCTCCTTTCCAAAACAAAAGGGATTATCTTATTAGATAGCAAAGAAAAGGAAATAGTTAAGGGGTTAAAAACATCAAAAATTACGTGAAAACATAGTTAATAAAATGAACTACAACTAAATATTAAAACTAAAATATTAATTCTTAAATTAGAACTATGAAGAAATTTGATAAAAATGTTTGAAATTAAGACTTATCACTCGAAAAAATGTCAAAAAAATCTCTTTCTGTAGCGGTTACAATCAACTGCCTTCTCCTTTCTACTGGAGCCATCTTTTTCCCATGATGCCTCTCTGTCATTCTAGTCTGTGTGCTTGTCTCGTGATGTTGTTCTCTGTCTTGTAACTTTAATGTTCTGTGCTGTGGAACGTAGCCTAATAAAAAATGGTTCCTAAAATTGAATGGATTCTTCAGCAGCACTACACACAAACTTGAGTCTCGTCCCTCTATATTTCATAAATACGATTTTCATTTATTTTCCGTTTTATTTGTATGGATTATTCTGACGCGTTGCCAAAAAAATAAAATGTACATTTAAATTTAAATTTACAAGAACTACACCATAATACACGTAGAAGTAAAAAAAAGACACGATGCATTCTAAAACAATCAAAATTTGTAATCGTCATTTTAGAAAAGGCAGTTTGTAGAACAGAGAAAAAAAAATTGTGTAAATAAATAATATTTGCAACATACATTGACATCACTTTCCTCAGTTGGAAATAAAATAAACCATCACAGCCTCTAAAAAAAAATGGCAGAACAAAACACAGAAAATGTTTGAGAGCTATAAATGATGCATCACCATTCAACAAAAAACCTCATTACTGAAACAATATCTCAGTCCATTTTTTAAAGTAATGAGCCCATAATGCGAGAATTTGAATTCAATCAACATTCATTTTTACACGAAAAACTTAATAAAAACTGTTCCGAGTCGTAAAAGTAACAACTTATATTTTGAAAACAGCATTTTTTCAACATAAAGCAAACTTTAGATTTATAAAAGAACTAAGTTAGCAGAAACAAAAATATGGTAAAACAAATGGGACGGAGAACAAATGACCGAGAAATCGTTTGCCACTGTTTTGAGTTTCTGCAAACGTTAGTTATTTTGTCCAATCAAAAGAGTTTTGTTTGAAAAGAGGAGAAAAAGACGAGACCAATTTCACCTTTAAAATGCACTTAAAAATACTCTAAATCTTCTCGTGCTTTAAACTGTTGTGTGTTTTCATAAGCAAATGGGCATCATATCTCCAAACATTTTAAATTGGATCCGATCTATCAGCATCTCGTATGTTTAAAATCATCAGATTTTCCCATTATCAAGATTATGGAAGCGTAGCAAAAAGCATTATCTTGTTGCAAAACTATGTTTTATACACACTACTGGTGATTAAAAAAATGCGATCATGCGAAATTATATGTTATGCTAGAAGATTTGTGCAACCATATCTCAGAACTGATTTTAACAGATTTAGTCACGAAAGATGTAATACAAAATCTCATACACATTGCCAGAGCGCTTAAGAAATAAATGAAAAAAAAGTACAACAAATTACCTTTTTAATGATATCAATTGAGCTGCTTTACAATTTTTTTCTCTAATTTTAATAAATTTTTAAAAATATTTTTTGCCGTAATTCACAAAAATACTTTTTATTGTTGAAACGCAAATCAATCCATTTTCATTGTTTAAACTAATATTTAATTGCGTGTTTCTCTTTCATTGTTGAAAGCTGAGTCAATATTCTTATGCAATCATCCTATTTGCTCGTTCAATATTGACGTAGACAAAAGGGGCGGGGTTATTTTAAGCTCCGCCCAGTGTTAGATACAAAAATATATTTTGGCATAATTTACAACAATACTTGATAATATTACAATATTTACAATAATTGTTGAAACGCAATTCAATCCGTTTTCATTTAAACAAATATTTAATTGCGTGTTTCTCTTTCATTGTTGAAAGCTGAAGTAATATTATTATACAATCATCCGATTGGCTTGTTCAATAATGACGCAGGCAAAAGGGGCGGGGTATTTTAAGCTCCGCTCAGCGTAGAGACATCTCTGGGCTTTTCTATTACAGACTTTAATTTCCCACATGGTATATTTTTCATTTTCTAGATAGGTAGATCTGTTGTTCAACCTCTGCTGATAATAAACAAACAAGTAAAAACCTCTCGAAGCTTTAAATGGCTACTTCGTCAAAATCTGTCCAAAATTTGACAGAAACCTGCAGATTATGTGTCAAGATCACACGCCAAATTTCATCCCCGTATCTCTAATAGTGTTCGAGTTATCGTGTTCACAGACAGACATGATTCCAAAATTGTGTTTTCCGGACTCAGGGAGGTCTAAAACGTGGAGATTCGTCAAAATCTCGAGTTCGAATTTTTTGACGATTACAATATTTTCTCTTTGTATACTTCGTATACGAGAAAGTAAAAACGGCTATGAACGTCTCTCATCCAGGTTTCAATTCTTATTTCTCTTTATTTCCTGTTATGCGATCTGCACCCTTTTATATATATATATATATATATATATACTCCCTCTGTCCCATAATTATAGTAGCAAGTGAATATTTAAACGGGAATTATTGGCGAATGCAGCTGTAAGTTATGTTGTAGCGCAAAACTGCAAAGCCTTCAATCAAAATCAATCTTTCATGACATCTGTCATTTGTTTTGACACATCTTTCAATTTCTAGGTTAACCTAATTATTATGAATTATAACTATCTTTATAATTTCATCCGCTGATCGAAATCAATTATTTTATTTCAGTTGAAAATCAACCCATTGCAAAAGTAAAATGAAAAAAGATACTTTTCAAGCAAAGGTCGAGTTGCGATTTTCCAGTTCTAGATGCAGAAATGTGAGATTACGTTAGCTGCAAAACAATTTAAGTGCAACAGAATGACCTATGATGAATGAAACTATCTGAACACTCAAAATAAAAATTAGGAGTAATATTTTTAATTTATTGTTTAATTTAATCCAGTTTTTTGATAATAAATGTAGCGTTCCGTATATATTTTCTTTTGCTACTATTATTATGGGACAAATTAAATTCATCAACTGCTACCATTATTGAGACAAAAGTAGTGCATTTTTAAACTCTCAGATTTTTTTAAGTATTTTTTATTCACAAAGATATGTATTCGAAAAAAAAGGTGAATACCATGCTGTGATGCTTGAGTTGGTTTCTAAATTTAAAAATAAAGTTGAATTCTGAGCCTCGCGAATGTTTTTTTTCAAGTCCCGGCCACTTATTATTTCATTAATTAATTTTGCTTTAAAATATGACATTCATAAATTTAGTATAATGATCAGATTGCTTTTATTAGCACTTAACCTACAAATTCATTGAAGAATGAAATTCGGACATCTACAAACTAGGAGATATGTTCTTCGTCACACACAAAAAAAGGATCGAATTTTTATCTACAATACGATCCTACAATTCTCAGCAACCTTAAACATGTCTTTATTGCAATCAATTTTTTCCGCAGTCACCACGATCAAAACAGTAAACCAAGAATATGACACACAAATATAATTCTGCGAAGCAAGTCGAGTGTTCTAGTCGCTTGCAAATTGTTTTAGAAAATTATAGGTGTTAATTATTTCGCAACATCTCATTAACACTAGTCATATTAACATGTTCTATGCATGCTGATTTTCCTTCCAATGACAGCCTCTTCATATACAATGACGATTACCACGTATATTGAAACACAGTTCTTTTGTTATTAAATCTGTAATTAAAACAGAGTAGCAATTAATTTAAAAGACAAAAATCATTTGGACAAGATAAAATAACTCAGATAAACTTAACATTCTTAAAAGAATTGAAATAACGATAATTGTCCTATATAGAATGTGTCGGATTATGAGGTTAAATAAATTCGTAGGTCAAAGGGTTAAAACAGAAGACGCCCTT